>CAJNDV010018258.1:30005-68782 GCA_905221635.1 Symbiodinium sp. CCMP2456 | reverse complement strand
ATAATGCTGTAAAACACAGCGTTTCCGACCATAACAAGGCTAAAAAATAAGAGGTGTGGGTGCCGCACCGGGGGGTGACGGCCTACTACTACTACTACTACTACTACTACTACTACTACTGTGAGTACCATTGCTGTTATATTTATTATAGCTGTTGTTGTGTGTAGTATTGTTGTCGTTCCCGTTACTCTTGCTGTTATTGTTATTGTGGTTTTGCTATACATGTAGTTATTGTTATTGTCTTTGCTATTGCATTCAACTGTTATTGGTATCGTTATTGTAATTGTTCTTATGGTCACTATCAGTATTCTTTGTTTCTACTATCGTTCTATTTGCCAATATCACTACTATCATCAAGACGACAATTCTGCCAAACCATCACCCCTCAAGGCCATGCCCAGGAAAAGCCCCCCCAAAACACCATTCCGATAACGAAGTACACGCAAATGGAACAGCTTCTTCAATTTGATTAGGGTCAGGGTTTAGGGGTTTAGGGTTTAGGGTCTAAGCCCTATAAGCCCCATACCCTAAACCCTAAACCCGAAACCGGGGTTTAGGGTTTGGGGAAACCCTTGCGCCAGTAGTCGTGCGCTGCAGCCGTTGCACAACAGCAGCTAAGCCCGGCCAAAGTGTCGGGGATTTCTGAACATAGGCTCCTATCAGTATGCCTATGTATGGGTTCAGGGTTTAGGGTTGTCAAACCATATGTATCATTGGCGTCTCACGCTTTTTCGACATGTTGGCCAGTTCGTTTACGACTAAATGCCTGTGGCATATCCAGCCCTTCGCACCCCATGCCCCGGCGGCTCTGGCGAATTGAGAACCCTATATGCGGTGTCATATGCTATTCGGAAGGCAGGGGTCTACACTGTAAAGGAGATCACGAATGAGTGATCAAACCTGTTACTTTACTCAAAGCCTCTAACCTTTATATCCGGGAAGTTATGCATCAGGATCCTAGTGCCAGTACTATAGAAGCCTACATAGTTACCAATTTTATTCCTTAGGTTCCTTATTATAATTAGACTATAAACGGCGCCCTAATTAGTAACGCCTCTACAATACTTTCTCTATATAGTGGCCTGTGGCAAAGGCCCTGGCAACCGAGACCCTGGAGTCAAAAAGCAGAACCCCGAAGTCTCGCCATTTGGGTAATTCTCTAAAATAGGGTCCCTTTTTGGTGTCCTTATAGTAAGGGTTTAGGGTCCGGTACAAAATAAGGGTTTAGGGTTTAGGGTCCTGTTCATAAGGTTGCCGTACTCTATTGGGGACCGAAACAGGGACCCTAATTTCGAGAACTACCCATTTCGTTGCCCGCGATGCCGCCCAAAACCCTGGCGCGGCGTCCTCGCAGTGGAACGCTGGAGCAAGGCGCGGTTGTTGGTAGTAGGAGCATTGTGGTACTGGGCTTTGGAGCACCATACTTCCTTAAGACTTTTTGTTGGGACCTGTTCCTTGAAGGAACCATTATGAAACAAAAGTCTATACTTTTCTCCCTGGTTACTTCAAAGCCCAGGGTATGGCTACCTTATCTACAAAACCAGCTCTACTAGCTCATTATTACCAAGTCCCGTGATCCTTCAAAGAACCCAATCCTTAGGGAGGCGACCACGGCTCTCGAACCAAAACTGGCGTTGGGCCATGTTGGGGAGTATTCCTGAGCACTAGCGGGTCTTGGGGCCCGTTAGACTATAATGATTATAAGGAACCCCCAAAATAATATAGGCAATTATTTAGGCCCCTATAGCAGCCTTCTCTGGATTCGATGTGCTTATGCTTCAAGTCCACCTCGCCTCGAACTCCTACATAGTACCATGGCCTGAATGCTTGGAACAGGGTTTTGGAAGAGTACAACCCAAAACCCTATTCTCGGTACGAAGGCCCCCATCAGATCGACCCATTTTGACATGCAAAGCCCAAACCCTCTATTGCTAGTTACTCCTGCTGCCCAGTTGGCCAGTCGCAGCTGTCGCCTGCTTCTCAGTCTCAGAATATATTCCACCCTTCGGCAGGTTCTTGCTTAGGTGTCGTGGGGGTGAAATCCTGAATCCCACACCTCAATCTCAAAACCGAAAGGGGGTTCAGGGGAAACCCTAAACCCTAAACCCTTAAACCCCTAAACCCTTAAACCCCAAAAACCCTAAACCCCTAAGCCCTAAACCCTAAACCGAAGGATTGTAGCCTTCCGTCCGATCCGTTCATGACTTCAGGGCCCCTCTGCTCTAAGTCCGAAACCTTCGCTCCGTGATTGCAGAATCACGCGCCCCGCCTAAGGAACCTAGCGTTTAGGGTCTAAGGTTTAGGGTTTAAGGTTTAGGGTTTACGGTTTAGGGTTTGGGGTTGAGGGTTTACGGCTTAAGGTTTAGAGTTTAGGATTTGCGGTTTAAGATTTAGGATTTAGGGTTTAAGGGTTTAAGGTTTAAGATTTAGGGTTTATGGAAAGCTGCCTGGAGAAGTTCCCGCGCTGCAGTTTGGTCTTAGGATTCCGGGCTTGAGGTTCAGGGGCTCAGGCTTGAGGGTTCAGTGAGTTCAGGGCTGAAGGTCAAGCTTTTAGGGTTCTTAGCCATCGAGGGCCTGTAGGCACCCAAAACCCTAAGTCTTAAACCCTAAACCCTAAACCCTAAATCTTAAAACTTAAACCCTGAACCCTAAATTCTAAACCTTAAACCCTAAACCCTAGGTTCCTTAGGCGTGGCAGTTTTCCATACCCAAGCTGTTAAGCTTTTCCATCTAAGCAAGGGTTTACCCGTAGGCCCCAAAGTCGTTCCTCTTTGGGCTTCATATTTAGAATCCTATAAGGTAATCCCCAAAAAGAAGTACTATGGGGCGTATGGGTAGGGGTTACCCTAAACCCTAAACCCTAAACCCTAAACCCTAAGCCCTAAACCCTAAACCCTAAACCCAAACCCACAGACCGACCTAAGCCTTCGGTAGAACCCGAAGAGCCTGAGGTCCTCTAGCCCGGCAAGCACCCAATCTCTTGAACCCCTGGCTTAGCGTAATGTAGTGCTCGGAAGAGATCGTAGTTCCCAAAGGGTTTAGGGTTTAGGGTTTAGGGTTAGGATCATTATCCATAACATCCCCAGGGATTTGCACCTAGCACGGTTGCAGAAGATGTTGTGCATGAGGATCACAACACCTTCCTCACTGGAAAGGGGCACGCGGTCTGCGCAACGCTGCCATACCAGGAGAGTTGGCGGTAGACCAAAACGAATCATCACTCCAGAACTGGTTCAACCGCTCCCAGCAGAGGCTTGGTGGAATTACCCTCCAACCCCGCCTCCCACGGGAGCTGCGTGGGACGCTGGTGGAATGAGATTCGTGCTGAACAGTGCACGGAGGCCACCCGAATTACTCTTCCGGCAGAGACGCCCTCGACAAGATTCGGGAGATTGGTGGCATCCTAAATCCTAAACCCTAAACCCTACCAGCATCCCCCAAGTACCCTTTTAATAGAGCCCTTATGGTCCTTAATAACGGGTATTTAGGGTATAGTAGGGGGTATTGGCGGGGTGCTGGTAAACCCTAAACCTTAAATCCTAAACCCTCACCCTAAACCCTAAACCCTAAACCTTAAACCCTAAACTCTAAACCTTAAACCCAAAACCCTAAACCAATAAACCCCGTAAAGCCCTTCTTTGGAGGCAAGTGCAGATCTTCAGCGGGGGCGTTTCCCGCACCGAGAGGGCCCTGGTTGCCGCGAGCTCAGCTTAACTTAAAGAGGGCTCTTTAGGGCTTAGGGCTTTAGGGCCTTAGGGTTTAGGTTTAGGGTTTAGGTTTAGGGTTTAGGTTTAGGGTTTAGGGTTTGGGCTTTAGGGTTTAGGGCTTAGGGCTTAGGGCTTAGGGCTTATAGGTTTAGGTTTTTAGTAGAAACCTAGAGCTGAGGGGTTTTAGAGGGTGTTTAAGCTGGTTCCAGTGGTTTGATGAAGGTTCTGAAAGGGTTCTATAGGGGTTCCCAGGATTCCTTAGTAAGCTGTTGGCATACTTACAGCATAGACCCCCTCCTACAGGGAGGCTTCTATAGCAGGGGTTTGGGCAAGATTTTGAAAGATTTGTTTTAGAACCCGGAAAGTTGGAACATCATTATCCTCATGCCCTCAAGGTAAAGTATTAGCACTAATCATCCTAAACCCATGTTCCAACTTTCTGGGCTCGCTTTTATAGATCTTGGGGAGGATGTGGGTTCGGACTTCAGTGGAATCTAGGTTTCAATTCAGGGTTTTCAGCAGCTACTTGGTGTTTCGTCTTACAGCCTCAACACTAGGCAACTTCGTGTTGTACTGAAGATACTAAAGCTCAATGATTCAATGTGTCCAAAGTCCATCATCTGACCACCACTTTTTAAGCCCGTAACTAAACAGCTTAAGCAAAGTGTCCAAACCTGAATTCTGAACCGTGATACCTCCACCCTTACCTGAAGACCCCCCACCCCTCGGGGCTCCCGCACATGAGAATCAACAGGACCGGTAAGTAGAAGTCGTTAGAATACTTGCAGATTTAGAGACTTAGTATGCTGGGTTAGTCGTTGTGCCATTGTTCGCCTATGGGACCCCAATTACCCGTGTTAGAAGTACTTCAAGTGGGCTATGTTTAGATGCTGGCTTTATCCTCTAAGTAGTGTGCTTGTAAGATCTCCAGACCCCCCTGTTCGGAAAGCCTCATACTTCACAGGAATATAGAGTCTGAATCTTTGGTGATCGTATACCCTAGATTTCCGTGGATAGTAAAAGTACAGCATACCGCAAGACCCCACTCTACTTCTAGACACATACAAAAACTGCATAACCTCCACCAGGTCACCATGTCCCGAAAATGAACCTCACACACCAAACCACAACAGAAGTCTTGCACAGGGACTGATGATCATATGGCCGCTATGCCTACAACGAATCCCCACCCAAGCAACCCCGACAGAACCGCTAGAGAGCGTTTTCCAATCATTCCGGCCTCTTTATAAAGCTGTGTGGATACGAAGCCTGTTTTTAATCCTGTAAATTAAACTCCCTGGAAAACTCTTCAAAAGCTTCTATAATCACGGCTCACTCATATATGCTCTTCCCCCTGTAAACTCGCCGCAAACCTCTTCAAAGGGCTCTGTAATCACGACTCACTAGCATAATTTAGGGTTTAGGGTTTAGGGACCCTAAACCCAAACCCTTATAGTACGCCTTGTAGTATCCCGAAGAGGAACCCTGAAAAGGAACCCCCAACCCTATTCGAATTATGAAGGCCCCCCTTGGTTACCTCGAAGTTTAGGGATAATAGAATGCTCCTTTCGAAGGCCGGCACGGATGGCAGCGTCGAGCAGGTCGGGCCGGTTCGTTCGGTCCATCTCTTCTTCGGGCTTAATGTAGAGGTTTTAATGATTAGAACGGGGGTTTTGGGCTCCTTTGGAGTACCATTATAATAAGGAGCCCTAACAGTGATATTGGTAATTATCTCGGCTTCTTTTTAGGCCTCTACCGGTTGTAGCAGGTTCTGTAGATGGTGTTGTTACCGGTTTCGGCATTTAGGGCTCTAGGGCTTTTCAGCGTTTAGGATGGTTCTTGGGGTGCTGAGGTTTGGCGTTTCATTTTCTTGAACTGTAAGTTCTAGAGGTGCATCTGCATACGTACAGAAATGTCGATTACTCTAATTAATTTAGATGTAGGGAGTGCATGTAACCTGTCGCAAGGATTTTAAAGATGGGGTTAAGTACTCAGGGGTCTACTTTCGGGGTCCGATTCAATCTGTATGTATCGGATTTAGGGCTTCGTATTCGGGGAGTTTAGGGCTTAGGGAGTAGGGTTTTAGGATTCAGTATAGGGTTTAGGGTCTAAGGTTTAGGGTTTAGATTTTGGCTTGTGGACCGCCCGGTGTGGAGACTCTGCTGGAAGCTCCTGCTGTACATGGCCAAGTGCACGTCTGTCTGCCTGCCTGCCTGCCTGCCTGCCTGCCTGGCTGTCTGTCTGTCTGTGTGTCTGTTGGTCTGTCTGTCTGACTGACCGTGCATGGATGGATGGATGTATGTATGTATGTGTGTATGTTTGTATGCATGTATGTCTGTATGCATGTGTTCTACAATGCGTCTCATGTTGGTTTGACGGCGATAAATATGCCTAGTGTGCTTCCCATATAAATGTTCTTACGGTCATGGACGTATCTACGGTTTTGAGCCCATTGCTGCCGCTAGTGCTATGCGTCTTCTATGACGCATCCAGTGGTCTCGTCGACGCTCGAGTCTTAACCCTCTGCCCTGGACTGAAAAGTAGCGAGTTATTCCCCTGGAAACGGAAGTTATGCTGTACCGCCCCCCGCCCAACAAAATAAAAGCAACCTAAAGATCCAGGGCTACCATTGTAACTATAACTTATACATACCCGCCCCTGTTTCTAATACACTGAATAGCAACTATCGCTAAGACTGTACAGAAACTGATGAACCGAGCAGGTGGATTGAAACTCGGATTGAAAATGGTACCTGAAGTCTTTCTCTAGTTTACAACAAATACCTATAGCCTTAAACCCTACAGCGTAGTAGGTGATGACCCTTATTGTACAGAGTAGCAAGCAGGTTTTTAGATTCCCAGGTAAGCACTCTGACGTTACATCTCAGCCCCAGTAAGTCTCCGTAGAGAAAGCATGTAAAGTTCATGCGAGACCCTAAAGTTCCCGGACCCTGGCACACCACAAGCCCTCAACTATATGTCCTAAACTCCTGCCGCCTCAGTGAAACCCCGGCAAAAGTTTCAGAAAGAAACCTACAGAACCCATTGAACCCTGTGAAACCATAAAGACTTATAACCCCGAAACCGTAAACCCAGAACCGTTACAGGACCTTTTTCAGGCCCCACAAGCAGCTCTCGAGCCAACTTGCCTTCTCGCCCTGGGAAGGTCGAGAGCAATATCGCGAAGGCACCGAATAGAGAAGCACAAATCATCGCTAACATTATTCCTAGGATGCCTTAGATGGTAGTATAATATACCCCAAGACTCTGTTCTAATTATATCAGGGTTCCGTTAATTTTAAATTAACAGGAACCCTTACAGGAACCACCCATAGATCCCTCAAAGGAACTCGAAAGGGTTTTTACAAGATTTCTTGTGGTTTCCTGTAAGGGCTCTTAATTGTGGGGTTTTCGTTGAAAGGTTCCTGTCAGTCCTGCTGCAGTCACGCTCCGCCCGGGTGACATCGACCCTGGAGAGCAGCATGACGGCGAGCAGCTTCGGGCAGATGCTTGCAGATCCAGAGCCCTAAACCCTAAACCCTAAACCCTAACCCCTAACCTCCTTCGCGGCCAGTCGGGAACATCCGGGCCCTCGGTTAAGGACGTTGAACATCGACTTCGGTTGCAAGCTCTCCCTGATCACATTCGCATCCTGCCGCTACGAAGGGCTTCCTGCTCAGCATTGCACAGTTGGAGGTTGGGAGGGTGAAGACGTCTTCAGCCAGCCAAGGACCCTCTCCATGCTGAATTTACGGCAGGGCACCTTGGGAGTGCTGCGTCCGCAAAGAGCTCCCAATCTTGACCGGCTTGTCCCGACAGCAGGAGCCGCAGCTGGAGCCTCCCTTTCAATGCTGGCGTTGTCAGCAACTCTTCGCCGGTTGGCGACAGTTCGCGTTTGGGAGGTCCTTGTGATGTGTTCTTCCTGAACATAAGTACCGACCCGTAGTACCAGGATTCGGGCATAGGGCGATAATGCCCATGACCAGTCGATAAAAGTGAAAGATGAGAACCCGCATCATGATCATAATGCCGAGGGGGCCTGCTTCTCCAGGGGATCTGAAGAATTGCTGCCAGAATCCTTTCACAATAATTCTAGCTCCTAGGTACTAATGTCGATGTATAGTATATACCCAAACCTCGGTTCGAATTCTTAAGCCTCCTATGTGAACTTAGTCTAGGGCCCTTTTGAGATCTTTAGCCCCCTAAACCCTAAACCCTAAACCACTAAACCCTAAACCCTAAATTAGGCCCTCAGGATTTGGGGCTCGCGGCTTCCGAGGGCTTTGGGAGATCGGCTCTGGCAACGTTCGGGTTTGCGGTTCGGGGTTTTGGGGGTGTAGGATTTAGGGTTTAAGATTTTGGGGTTTAGGGTAATTTGGGGTTCAGGGTTTTTTAGGCCCCTACATGAACCCGAACCAAACCCTGAGCCGCTTTAGCCCGAACCAAACCTGAAGCTCTAAGCTCTATTGTAGGCTAGAAGCCCTTATCACATATATAAAGCCTGAATCTCAGATCCCCGTAAGGCCCGAAACCGATTCCAACCTTTCGGGATCGACTTACATTGCCCTAAATGTCCTTGTGCCCAAGTAATATATACTTTAACCTCAAAATACTCACACATAGTTTGTGTTTTACTTATGTATATCGAAACCCTACTTTGAACCATCTAGGCACTTCACCAAACTGCAAAACCAGCACGTGAGCCTTAACAAGCTACCCTTTGCAAGTGTATAGCCACGCACCAAGCGTACGGAATCTTTGGCACCTTCCACTATTGTTATCAGCCTAGTGATCATGGTCAGGTTTGCTGATGTGCCTGGTACCGCTAGTTGCGACTAAGCACAGCGGAGGGTGGCGCGATGGTGTAAGTGAATTGGTAACTTTATGCTGGCACTGCTAGAAGCGCTTGTGGTATTTACATCGAAACTGCATTCCTAGAAGTTTCCTTATTGCTCCTGTCCATATTGCGGACGCAAAACTAGCAAAGAATCATCCAGGAAGCCTAGACCCTAACCCATAACCCCCCAAACGATATGCTTTCTTTTGGGGGCGGAGGCCGTCAAAGCCTTCGGGCCCACCCCAGGCGGCAAGTCTGTCCGGCTCGGTTTCTTCAGTTTGGCCCGATTTACGAAAATTACGCTGCTAGGGTTTCTTTCTATGCGGGTTAGGGCTGCTTTAGAGTTTTTGCAAGGGTGTTGTGAAGATGAAATTCAGGTAGCATGTCGTTAACGGTTACTACAAGGGTTTGACAAGGCTTCTATAGGGCTTTCCGAATGGACGGCATCAGAAAAAAGTCGTCCAAAGGCTATCTTCTTCTTTGTTTCAGGGAGGGGAGTCGCAGGCAGACAAGAAGAGGGCATCTGCAAAAACATAGCCTTTGAGTGGGCCAGGGGGCCCCTGGCCACTTCGAATAGCCTTTGAAGGGGCCAGGGGACTGGCTTTTTTTGTTAGGCAATTCTAGCGGTCCTACGAGTGTTTAGGGGTGGCTGAGGGTGTCACCTCAACAACTCCCACCTGAAACGTCCATCGGGGAGTGCCTAAACCCTAATTAAGCCCCGCCGTGACCTCTTAAACCTTCTAAAACCCTGTAGCCCCAACACCCCAAAGGCAAAAACAAAAACCCAAATCCCTGCAACCTGTATAGAAGCCCTAGATCTCCCAGAGAATTTTGCCAGGAAGATGATGGAGGGAGAGAGGTTAGCAGCCGAGGAGGCCATCAGAACCGGCCTCTATGGAGTCGGCAACTCGGAGAGTTTCTGGAGTTTTTTCAAGTCTGATGACGGGTTCTAGGCTTCAGGGTTCAGGGTTGGGGTTTGGTGTCTTTAGGGCTTCATGGTGTTTAGGACGTTTTTGGTGTTTCGATCTTATTCGCACGCAGAGCTTTTGATTGGCTAGTTTAACAGTTTGGATGCAGTTTGGGGGTCTCTGGCTTATGTGGGGGTTTAGGGTTTAGGGTTTAGGGTGGTCATAATGTCTCTACCCACAATGCCTCCTTACAACGGCGTGTTTGGGTGCAGGGCTTTCGGTTACTTCAAATTGAATTTTGCTTCGTGGTTTGACCCTAAACCCTAAACTGAGGGTGTCAGCATCGAAGCTTGTGTCGTTGAGGGTTTGCGGCTTCATGGCTCGGGTAAACCCTGGAAGCCCCCATCCGCAGAGTGCGAGTGTTCGGCACTTTTAGGAGTTCATGGTTTAGGGTTCTAGGGTCTAGGGTTTAGGGTTCGAGTGCTTAGGATTTTTGGGTAGTTCATGGTAATGAAGGCTGTAGGCAAGTTGCGTTATATCGCTGCGCGAAGCATGACCCTGAAAAGTGACGAGTCCTCATGCCTCGATCCCATAGCCATCACGATACTTGTGCTGGGGAGCCCTAGCATACCAACGATAAGCACATTTAGATAGGGGACATACATGCAGATGGATATGCGTTTGACGTCATCTCTAATTGCACAACCCATGTGTCGCCATGCGATCCTTTGCATCTCTGCTGCTTGGGCTGCAGCTGTGTGGCGCAGAGCTTCGACTGGGAGCCCAGATCGCAGCTTAAGGCTCACTGGCTCAGGCTCCCTTGCATAACCCTCAGCCTGAAGAGTCCTAAGTTGTAAGTCTTGATCCAACAGCTTTGGATCTCCGAACGGATCCTAGTCTTATACCCCTAAACCCTAAGCCCTAAACCCTAGCCTGTCGGGCCTCGAAGGAATCATGGTCACCAGCCGATGGGCGGCGATCGACCGACGGCAGATTCTCCGTGAAGCTGCGCAGCTGGGCTCGATGAGTCAAGGTCCCAAAGGGTCCCAGTTAATATAGAAGCATGAATAATTACCTATAGTATTCTGGGGTTCCGTATTATAAGTATAGTATCATATAACCCAAAACCCTATTCTAACTATTAAGGCCCCTACATTACTCTTGATAGGGCTTGCGAGGCTCAAGGAGTTTAGGGTTGCAGGGGAGCAGGTATGTAATTATACATATGCATATACATATATATATATATATATATATATATAGCAGCTAGTATGCCAGTATATGTCATATAGAAATCCTAGTTGCAGGGTTTTTCGGCCAAGGGCAACGACAGTAGTTTGGAAAATCTTTGAACACCTACTTTCTACAGAGTAGGCCCCAAGCTCTAAACCCCTAAACCCTAAATCCCTAAATCCCTAAAACCCTAATTCCAAAACCCTAAACCCCTAAACCTAAACACCCGAAACCTATTCTGCATCCCTTGGGAGATTGTTGGTTCGGAGCCCACGGTCTGAAATTGTTGGTTGTCGGGCCCAGGATTTCGGAGTTAGGCTCCGAGATTCAAGGCTGAAGCTTTGAGGTTTCTTCGGGGTTTTGGAGTTTTGGGGGTCTCAGGTTGAGGATTTGTTGGGTGGTTTGGGTTTTCGGGTCTCGGTTTTAGGATTTGAGGTTCCTGGTGCGTATTAGGACTTGGGCCCGGGGCCTGTGCTGAGGACCGAAGCCCTTAACCTTAAACGTTTCTTCCTACCCAGTGTATTTATTCTACCTTAAGAACCCAAAACCCACTTTTTTGTAGGTTCTTATTATAAACCCTAATATGGGGTTTATAGGGACCCTACAAAAAAGTACGTTTTGGGTTCTTAAGGTAGAGGTCTGGATAATTGGTAGTGGTCGCCCCTTCCGGCCCCGAGTTCACGATCCTGATAATGTCCGAAAGCGCTCAAGCAAAGTGCAGGTCACCATTTTGTGCTTACCTATGC
Organism: Symbiodinium sp. CCMP2456; assembly: GCA_905221635.1. NCBI lineage: Eukaryota > Dinophyceae > Suessiales > Symbiodiniaceae > Symbiodinium > Symbiodinium sp. CCMP2456. The sequence goes on along the minus strand of CAJNDV010018258.1, from coordinate 57,352 downwards.
CTCTACACATTATACACTTTTGTGCTTATGCCTCTACACATTATCCTTGCCTTTGCCGGCGACATGAAACAGAAGTTAGTGCCCCCTGTGGAAGAATCCACAACGGTGCTGCTCCACGGCGAGATGGTGCGGCATCACCCCGTCAAACAAAACACCGGTGGCCAAACCCTAAACCCCAAACATGTAATCACTATAAACCCTAAACCCCTAAATACTATGAACCCTAAACCCTTAAACCCTATAAACCCTTAAACACTATGAGCCCTAAAGCCTCAAGCCTACAACCTGTGGCTTAGAGCCTCAACCCACAAGCCGGAGCCCTAATTCTGAACCCTTAAATCCTCATAAACCCTTAACCCTACACCCGGAACCCGAAACGGCAAATCTCGGGCTCAGGGCTTTCGCCTAGGGTCTAGGCTTCTAAACCCTCAGCCCAAAACCAGGTGGCACTTTGGGAAACTTTATAAAATTCTGTTATGGGTTCTTATAGACAGGTACCTATTCGTAGACAGGTACCTATCCGTAGATACGTTTAAGGGCCCCAGAACCACGAACCCAAAACCCTAAACCCCCAAACCCCAAACCCCTAAACTCCAAACCCCCCAAACCCTAAACCCCAAACTCCAAAACCCTAAACCCCAAAACCCTAAACCCTGAACCCCAAAGAGCCCCTGAGCTCCGAGATCTCGACTAAGGCGCCACTGCGACCCCGGGCCCGCGGCAACAGTTGAGTCCATGGTCGTGGAGAGCAGCTTTTTTCTTCAGATGTTGTCTCCGTGGCTTAGGGCTTGGGGCTTTGGGAGGTTATGGGCTTTCGGAAAGTTTGGGGTTTAAATTTGGTGGGCTTCGGGGTTTACGGGGTGATTTCCAGCCCTGTAGACACAAAAGTCCCATTCAAGGGGAACACCAAAACAAAGACTCCTTCTGGCTTGGATTATCTGCAGACTGCTGGCATAAGGCCATAAACCCTAACCCCTAAACCCTAAACCCTTATAAGCCGCCATGCCTGAGTGAAAAAGGCTCCTCTTCTTCATGGGAGCACCGGGTGCAGAGGAGGAGGCTGGTCGTGGCTGGGTGTTACTATTCAAGTCCAAGGGTCGGGGTTTCACGGTTCGGGCTGGGTTATAGAGGGTCTAGCGTGGTATCTAAGGTCGACATAATTAGGGATAATGGCCTCTTAGCGTCCCTGGATAAAGCCGCACATCCCCAAAACGCGACTCTGACTACGCAGGCCCCTATACTCTGAGTTTGGTTTGTGGATGTTTGCGGTTTGTGGAGTATAAACCCTAAACCCTAAACCCTAAACCCTAAACCCTAAACCCTAAACCCTAAAACCCTAAACCGGTTTTAGTTCTGGCTTTGAGAGGCCGGAAAGTTTCGGCTTTATGATCTGGGCCTTGTAGGGATTAGGGTCGAATTCTGCAGAAAGCTATGACTTGCATCATTTAAGGCTGTATAAAGGCAACCTACTGTTGCAATGGTATATACACATGTGTATATATATATACACATACATATGAATGTAAGACCTTAAACTTAAGCCCCGATACCGCAAAGGCTACCCGCCCCTTCAACCCCAACAGCCTTACGCCCACAAAACCATCGACCCAAACTCCGAGACCTGCGTCTCCGAAGCCCCCACAAGTTTAGGGTTTAGAGTTTCGGGTTTAGGGTTTAGGTTTTAGGGTTTAGAGTCTCGGGTTTAGGGTTTAGGGTTTAGAGTTTCGGGTTTAGGGTTTAGAGTTTCGGGTTTAGGGTTTAGGGTTCAGGGCGTTCAGGGTTTAGAGTTTGGGCCCTAAGCCCTAAACCATGCGACCCAGGCGCAGGCGTGGTCAGAGGAGGCTGAGTATGGCGATCTTGTTGAGGCGGGAGCAAGGATTACTTGGACCCTAAAGAACCCACCTTTTTAGTGCTGTTTCTTACAGTAAAAAATTCCTTATAAGAGTCTTGAAAAAGATAGTTTCTTTAGGCTCCAAGATATAAAATATTTGCATAACCGGACGACTAAAGCGTTTCAGTTTACGTCTTCAAAGTTAATGTTATCTCATTTATTTCATTTGAAGAGTAGCAGTACTTATTCGTACGTTTCTCACTTTGACACGATGTATTTCAAGTCGACATCCACTACATCGGGTCATTTGGATCACTATGACAGCAAAGGTCTTGTAACTTGTATCGCCTCTTAAAGCCATAGCTTCCCGACCTGGCAGCACTAGGAGGAACCTAAGCCCCAATGGCGCTCGACAGCTTCAGTTCGGGCCCTGAGTTATTCGACCCGGAAATCCTGGCACCTGCGATCTTAAGCCGACAAGACCGCGTAAGATCCTGAAAGCCTTGTAATTATCCAAAGCCTGAGCCCCATTAGCCACAGGTGCTGAATACCGACTGCTTAAGCCTTGAACCCCATCTTACAAACCTTAAAACCCCCAAAGACAAAAGCCCAAACCCCTACCACCCCATAATTCAGGTGGGGGGTCCAGATTCCGATCCAGCCGTCGCTAGAGACCTGGACTGCAGGGGAGGGGGTCGGCTGTAGGGTTTAGGACCCTAAACCCTAAACTAAACCCTAAACCCTACCCTAAGCCCTACCGAAGCTCTAAACGGTTTATGATAGAACCGACAACTGGCCCCAAACCCAACAGCCCCAAACCCCGACCCCAAGAGCCCAAACTTCCGAGACTCCTAGAAATCCCTATACGATGGGGGCCTTAATAATTACCTATACTATTTGGGGGGTTCCTTATCATAAGTACAGTGTACAGTATAACTTACCCCAAAGCCTTATTCTAATTATTAAGGCCCCTACATTAGGTCATTGCTTTTGACGTGTTCTGCCATTATGGGTTTGGGCTTCCAGGCCAGGCACTGCAGGTGTTCGTGTCTTGGGGGATTCGGGTTTTTCTTTCTGCTGTCTTTGCATCTTCAATTTAAGTAGGCTTGAGGTTGTGAAGTTGGGCTGGAACCCTAAACCCTGAACCCTTTTGGGGTTTGGGGGGTGTGCAAAGGCGACTGTTAGGTTCTGCGGCTTTATTATTTTTTGGTTTGGGGTGTTGCAAGTGGGCTTTGGAGGGGTGGGGGTTTGGGGTTGGGGTCTTTGCCGTAGAGTGATGCGGCTGCAGGAAAAGCAGCTCAGCCGCATCAAGGACTCGGAATGCTACACCCGCACAGTAGTACCCCTGAGTTACTTCTAGCAGCCGCCATTCAAATCGCCACATTCGACTGAAACCGCAACGAGGATACCCCGAATACCCCGAAGCCAACATCTAAAATAGTGTCTGCAAGAACCCTCAAACGTTGATCTTTGTTTGGCAATCTTTGTACAAGACCACAGCCATTACACTCTACATCCAAGAAGAGGTGCTACTGTACAGTCTGGACAAAGGCCCATATCGACTCTATAAAGCAAAGCCCTTATTCAAGTGTGCAAGAACCCGCAGCCCTTACGCCGAACCCAAAACCCGAAAGCCTTAGACCCCCGGATATGTGATCCTACGGCCCTAAAGCCCAAGCTCCCCTTTCTGTCCTCTAGTCCGATTCTGAGGAGATGTGACCTACGTCTTGGAGAGGTCGGGCATCACTCTACCTGAAAAGTCTACCATTTAGGGCCAGGGTGTAGGCTTTAGGATTCTAGAACCTGGCGGTCTTTCAATTATAGCAGGGGGAATATTAGGACGCCAATAGTATTTCAATCGTCTCCCCTTAAGAACGGCCGTTTCGAACAGACTAATGCAGTTTCTTCGCAACACTTCCCAACAGAAACTCCGATCAGAAACCAAAACGACATGTCAAAACAACCCCTAATACCGACAATTAACATCCTCATAAACGGCCCCAGCCCTAGTGAAACCAATATAAAGCCCATTATTGGCTGTCCTGCTTGGCTGGCAGGCCCTGCGCACGGACCTACCGGCTGCTTCACGGTAGTGCCTGGCTGGCAAAGAACAGGCCGAGCTGGAGGGGCTCGTTCAAGTGCTGTACAAAGGTCCTATAAGGGTTCCGTAAGGGTTGTATAAGGGTCCTGTAAGCCTATGGTGTTTTGCTATATATGGTTTTAGGGTGTTTCGGGGTTTTGGGTTCTACAACGGCGATTGCCGGTGACCAGTATGTGGGTGCCCCACGAGCCGTGTGCCGACGTCAGCACCATGGCAGCTTTGCACTGCAGAAAACCCGAAATCCTAAACTACTCTAAACCCTAGTTGATATGTCTTATCCCTCAACTACTTCAACTATTGAGGGATCTATACTCGGCTTGGCTGAGAGTTCGAGTCTCGATTTCTTACAGTTCTGGCGTTTATGTAGAGGGATTTCTTTTCCCTGAACCCTAGTCCGTTAACCGTGTTCCCGAGACGTTTCGTATCATCAGCAGCCAGCTGTTCTCCCTAATCCTCTTCTTGGCCTTGATCTCACATGGCTGTTTTTTATACCATCCTTAACATAGACATTTGTAGCTGCATCCTAAGTATTTGTTGGGGTTATCTCTGGTACACCTATAGCAAATCAGCTGATGGTTACCTTGCTTCCAAGTGTACTTTGCAAGCCCCCCGATCCTGTAAGCAGGCCTAGGTGACCTTCTCCGCCTCTTGCAGGCCCGAGCACGATTACGTCATGTACCTCGATGACGATAGCTTCCTCAACATCCCGAGGCTCGTCTTCCATTTGCAGAACCAGCTCCTCGGCCATTTCTACTTAGATAGCCAATGGGAGAACTTTAAACTTTTTGGCCTTATGCATTAAGCCTATCCTAAAAAGTTTTAACTTTTTTTGGGCCTGGTTGTTGAAGAAGAGAGTTCTAAGGATAAGGCTGTGAGGATTTCGGGCCGCGGCCTCTCCAAATCACGGCGGGAGCGCCTCTAGGATATTCACAGAGCCCTTACAGGGAGCAAGTGTTTCTGGCTGCGCATTTTCAGAGCTTGATGTTCTAGGGTTCATTTTTTTTCGGGGTTCGTAGCCTCTCTGCCCTGAAATGGCTTCAGGCTGAGGGCTTCTGCTTTCAGGGCTTCGGAATCTAAATCCTGAGCCCTAAACCCTAAACCCCTAAACCAAACATAAATCAGCCCCAAGACTCCATACCCCAAAGATCTAAACAACCCTAACCTAATCCCCAAACCCTACACCGCAAGCCCGGAAACCCTGAAGTTTGAACATCTGCGGGGTTCTTTCCTTGGCAGGAGGCTGTTACTACCACAGACAGACGGCCCACGGGCCAGTCTGCCCTCATGAGTCTCCCTTGTAGAAGCCTGAAGAGCCCTAAACCCGAAACCCTGTAGGTGGTTCTCTAAATTAGGGTCCCTTTTAGGGTCCTTTCTATAAGGGTGCCGTACTATATTGGGGACCTACAAGGGGACCCTAATCTAGAAAACTACCCCTGTGGAGCCTTAGGCAGAGCGCGTCGCTGGCCATGGGCTACGTCATGGAGACCAGCCTGGACTGGTCTCAGATGCACGTCCCTGGGCTCGCCGGTTCAGGGTTGAAGGATGTTGAGGGTTTGGGCTGAAGGCATCAGGTTAAGGAGTCTAAATAGGGTTAGGGCTAGGGCTAGGGCTTAGGGTTTAATGTTTATGGCTACAGGTTTGAAGTGTAGGGTGTAGGATTCAGTTGCACTATCAGTCATTTCCTATCATGGGGCCAGATGCCCTGTTCGGGCAGAAAGCCGTGCTGTTCATACGTTTTCTTGCGACACTTCAACCACAGCCCGCTAGTTTCCAGCAGGCTTTCGGCTCATAAAGCCTATCAGCCCTACACCCTCGACTTCATAGTCACAGTGTTGTAGGAACCCTTTCAAACCCTCTTTATTATAGTGACGACTTTTCTAGAACCCTTCACACTCAAAGAAGCCCCTTAAACCCTAAAACCATATCCTGAGGTTTGCGAAGTCTGCGACCCATGCGACCGCTGCCGAAGCCAGGCGACGCGCTGCTTAGAGGGTCGGGGGGAATCACTAAGCAGGCCTGGGTGTGGACTTGTTGACCAGGCCTGTCTGAGTTGTTTCTATGGTCGTGTATTCAGAAATTTGTTCACGGACTTTTTGCTTATTATAACGCGTATTCACAGTATTTTGTCTTACCTGTCCCCCCCTGGTCCTCCAAGTATCCGTTGAAGCCCTTGAACACCAACTTAACCACCCAGACATCCGTGTAGTATGTTTTGCTGCTCTTTCACACATAATTATACATACATACATGGGGGCTGCACTTTCTGTGAGTTTACACAAGCCAGCAATCAACCATAATAGTATGCAAAACCCTCGCGCGCCAAAGGTGCGCCAAAGCGGTGCGAAAGAGATGCGAAAGGGAACTGCTTAGCGAATTGTATTGCAAGTAGTGTATACACATGCATTATTGGAAGAGCTGTCGTGCAGTACTTAAGCGGATTCCAGCCAAAACGATGTCATCATTATTTTAGGACGCCGTCGTAGGGTCGGTGTGTGTGTGTGTGTTGGTGGGGGAAAGTGCTGTGTGAAAGCACAACAGCTCTAGGACACCGTCGTAGTGTTGCTTTGGGTGTTGGTGGAGGAATAATGGGCTCTGCAAAAGCAAACCACCGTCATAGGGTCGTTCTCCGTGTTGGTGGGGGGCCCCTAAACCCTAAACCCTAAACCTGTTTCTAGGCCGAGCTCAAAGACTTTTGCAGCCAGTTTCCGGAGCTCTCTGTGGGAGGTTCCTGGGCTCGCTTTCGCTTTTGGGCTAAGGAGTTTCGAGTGCTTCTTCAGTTTTGTTTTAGGCTTTGGGGTTTAGGGTTCTTTGCGGCTTCAGGGTTCTGGGATTTTAGAGTTCTTCTGACTTGGGGGGGTTCTCGTGGTGCGGTTCGATAAGGGCCCTGCAACAGCTCCGCAAAGGTTCTAGCGGGCCCCTGCTCCCTTTTGAGCCTCGTGTTTGGTGCTTGGGATTATTTAGGCCTCTGCCTTTCGAGGGTTTCGGGTTAAGGGTTTCCGGGATCTCGCAAGTGGATAGTGGATGTAATGCACGGGAGGTGATCGAAGAGGGCAGAGGCAGATATCTGGTTCTGCAAGGCTTTGGAGCTTTTTGTTGGTGGTGCTGTAGACGCGAATTAACGGCCCATTGAAGCCCACATGAAGCTCCTACTAAGCCCATGCTGGCCTAAACCCTAAGGCCGAATATAGGGGCCTTAAGAATGAGAATAAGGCTTGGGTCCCATTATACCGTGACTCTTATAATGACCCCCCCCCCCTTCAAAAAAATAGTATTGGAAAAAGTTTATTAGGCCCCTACATTACGACCTCCTGAAAGGTTGGACGGATGTTTACCTGGAGCTCTGGACTTTCTCGCTGTCTTGCACATCCCAATAGGATCCCTTAAGAAAGCTGCTGGAAAGTATCCTTTATTCGTCTAGGGCCCCAAAGTAGGAGATCGACTTTGTTAGATCCTTCCGGCGGTGAAGGTTGCATGATGGCCATTGAGAACTGCAACATCTTCGATGGCACAGCGGCTTGATCCCCAAACCCTAGAACCAATGTCCAGGAAGAACCCACGCCAACCCTAAACCCTAAGCCCTAAACCCTAAAACCCTAATCCTTACGCCCTAAGCCCTCAGCCATTTAGGGTTTAAGGTTTAGGGTTGAAGGTTTAGGGTATTAAGGTTTAGAGTTTAGGGTTTAGGGTTTCGCGCACCCATAATATGATGGGTAGTTCTCTAAACTAGGGTCCGCCCTTGTAGGTTTTTGTTTGATCAGGGTGCCGGGCTGCCGTACTATCCTGGGACCTGAGGGGGGGGGCTTAATTTAGAGAACCACCCAGATCCAGAACCCCAAGAAACCAAACAACGGGTGATTGAGGAATTGAGGAGTTTCCGTTTCAGAGGGCTTTGGGGGGTTCTTGATAGGGTTTCACCCAAACCCTGGACCCTAAAGCCAGGCCCCACCGTATCCTTCTTAGGGACTTAAACAAAAGCCGCAATGGTTTCGGGTTCAGGGTTTGTTTTCTGGGGTTTAGGGGTTTAGGGTTCAGGTAGGGCTTGGGGAATCCGAGCAGAGATTTTTCAGTCCCTGGCCGAGGACGTCTCGAGCGACCAACTTCCGCGCTGCTGGGTTCTTGTTGTAAGGGAGTTTATACATGTTCCTTTAATAGTAAGGAAGCCATATTATGTACTATAGTTCCCAATCATGATAACTAAGTTCAATTCCTTGGCAAGAACCCAGGCTGCATCCAGACGAAGCAGAGGGAGATCGCACGCGTGGCGAAATACTTCGGGTCAAAGGTGGGCCCTAGGGCTCGAGTTGCTCAAGCAATGGTTTAGGGTTTAGGGTACTGGGTTCTATTTCCTATGGTTAGCAACCTACCATCCGAGTAACTGGATCCCTAGGGGGGCATGCTATCTTCGGAAAAGCCAGCAACCTGTCAGCCATATTTCAGGGTACCGCAGTTGTGGTCACCACGCCATCAGGGCGACATCACCAACAGCACGGACACCACTTCCACCACCAAGACATTGATTTCTCATACTGCAACTATAGCACCATAATATCATCATGGATGTCGACGATGACTATGCCAACAACAGGAACAAGTCTCTGTAGTAGCTATCTGTGCGTGCAATTCCAACCCTCTAAACACTAGACCTGAACACCACGGCTTCAAGCCTGACTACTTCATACTCCTCCTCAGGCAGGGCCTGTATTTTGTTGAGTTATACCGGGCATTTCGGACTCCCCCGAAGGAGCTATCTGGGAGCCTGAATATCCAGCAATATTACCCGCTGTGCGTCACACACACTATCATTCGCAAAGTATGCTTAAGCGCCTACACGCACTCCAACTCTTAAAGCTTTCAGAATCCCTGTGAAGACCTACCGTTTCACTTGTTGTTTTAAATTTCGCCAAACCCTACCTGGGAACCCCAAAACCCGAAAAAAAACAGACTATTTGTACGTAACCCGTCTTTAGAGGCAGATCTGTTCCAGAACCCGTCTTTGGGGAAATAAACCCGGTTATTTCTAGTTAACCCTATTTTCAAGATCAGCATTATCTAGCTTGTTAGATGCAGTTAGATGATGGAAGTCAGAACCCTGGAAGCCCGACCTTGCACTGCTGAGGGTCCAACTCGCTGCTGACAGCTGCTTGATGACATGACTTAACAGAGATCCTTCTTAATCACAACAACATCTTGCGAGCCCTTGATCAGATTTGAAAGAAGCCTTCATGGATAGTTTTGGTGATCAGCATGGGTTCAATTTTCATCCGATGCCGCGCTCCAAAGTGAAAGAGAGTCTGCGGGCCGGGGTCTGAGCTGCATAGTCTGCAGAGTCAATTGTGTTGCAAGCTCCGACGATGTGAATCTGCAAGATTTCAGCTCGGCCGTGCGAAACTCATGTCGCGTCTTTTAGACAATCGCTTCCTACACAGTATATGATTCCCGTAGCATCGACTTTAAGACTTATACTGTATATAGGGGTTTGGGTTCTTGTATGAGCTTAGCTTTGGGCATCTGGGATCCTTAAGGCTTTGGTGCTGAGACTCCAAGGTTCCTTATATGCAGTTTGGCACGTGCTATATCCCGGCACTGTATGTGTTCTGGTTTTGAAATTTGTCAGCTCTTCGACTCCTCGAACCATGGCTCGTGAAACTCCCGCTCGGGTTGATTGCTCGGGCTTAGCGTTGCAGTGGGATGCTTCTCCAGAGATCAGGCAGAGGCTTCGCAGCGGCGAGACGCTGATTCATCCTGCCACAAAGGACAAAATCCTCATAAAGACTGCTTCGCTAAATGGGCCAGTGCTGCAGCCCGTGTGTGAACTCATGGCCAACTTGCGCGACAGCCTCGGCGATGGCAAGATTCCACCTTCTCCGGCGGTGGAAGACCTGCGCGAGGAGGTGAAGGCTTTGGTCGAGATGGGGAAGCAGGATGTTACTTTCGGAGTTGTGGACAAAGCAGCTTGGAATGTTCGCAAGTTCATAGCTTTCGTGAAGCTGAAGATTCGCAAGCGTGAAGTGTCTACCGAGTCTTTCTGGGAACTTGATGAAGCGCTTTGGTTGTTAACTACATATATAGTGTTATTGGGGCTTTCAATGTATGTGGTTCTGAATTCCAGGTAATGTCGAAGCTCAAACGAGCCATCCAGGACCCCGTGTTTCAGAAGCTGGTCGTGACTTTGGACCCCCTGATGCAAGAACCTTGCTTGAATATAGCTAATCGCGCTGCTCCTAAGCTTGATCTGTTTTTGCATGGATCCTTTGCTGTATTATCTGATTCGAGGAGCTGGTGGACTACGTAAACTCGAGAAGGGCTTCGGCTTCAGGCTCTTCGGACTTCGCTCCTCAGCATAAATCGGTTCTTGCCTGATGCCTCCATACTCCTCGATCCGATATGTGAATCTTCCACACACACTCTCTCATCCTCACTCACTCTTTCTGTGTGGCCTAGAACCCACATGCTTCCTCACACAAAGTTCCTGAGGCGGAGGAGGAGGAGGGCGACGAGGATGAGATCGACGAAGATCGACCCGCACCCGCCGCAAGCGCCGTTGAAGCACGCGCCCCCCATTCGGCTGTTGTGTCCGCTGGAGCACCTGCTTCAAGTTCAGCCGTTGTGTCCACTGGAGCACCCGCCCCAAGTCCAGCCGTTGTGTCTACTGGAGCACCCACCCGAGCACCCGCCCCAAGTCCAGCCGTTGTGTCTACTGGAGCACCCACCCCAAGTCAGGCCGTTGTGTCCGCTGGAGCACCCGCCCCAAGTCCAGCCGTTGTGTCCACTACAGCGCCCGCCCCAGGAGCCGTTGTGCCCACTGGAGCACCCACTTCAAGTGCCGTTGTGTCCACTACAGCACCCGACTCGGTGGTGATTGAGATTCCCGATGATATCGTGAAGGAAGAACCCAGGGAGCCTGCGGCAATTATGGACACACCGTCTGGACCCTGCCCAAAGACTCCACCCAGGAAGCCGAAGCAGCATGTGTTTAATGATGTGGTGAGCTCCTAGGCAAGATGATTGTTAGATCACTTGTTCCATATATAACACACTATATAGATATTTCGTTGGACTTATAGAAACCCGTATAAACCCTAAACCCTGTATACAATCTATTTAGATTGAGGTTCTCTTGCCCCGGACGAGATCACTCGTCGACTCAAGGAGGCACAGCAACGGCTACAACAGTCAAACCCTGAATTGTTTCTGTGTGTGAGAGAGTGTGTGAGTGTGCACATGTTCGTATGTTGAGCGGACAAACACGACAATTAGGCTACGGGCTCGGAAAGCTTCGCCATCATCCATGATTTCGGAGAGCACCGATGAGGGTCCAGGCCCGAGTCCAGGCTGGGTGGGACTTAGATTGTTGTGTTTTCTTGGTTGTGCTCTTACCGGTTGTGTTGCCCAGAAAGGTGCTAGTGTGGCTGCTGACTCAAGTGGACCTCCTTCGGAACGCAGCAGTTTTGCAACGGATGAGACACAACCAACGAACATCATGGAGGTTGCTGTGCCGCCTGAAGCGCTGGGGGTTGCGGCTGATGAAGAGACGGCCGAAGCTAAGCGAAGAGCCTTCCAGGGCATCCCGTCAACCCCGACGGAGCCTATGACGGGGAGAACTCGTCTTGATTTTACTCCGAGCGAAGAGGTGAGAGTTAACTGGTTTTTGGTTGTGTGAGTTTGTAGAATATGTGTTATATATATATATATATATATATTGGCTGCCATTGTTGTGTTTTCCTATATATGCAGACAATTGAGAGGCCTTGGGTGATGAATCGCCAGCAACCCGAGCCGAACAGTTGGCTTTGAGAGCCAGCAAGAAGCACAAGAAGAACAAGAAAGGATGCAAGAAGGGCAAGAAGTCCACGAAGAAACGCGGCAACAAGAAAAGAGCTCCGGGATCCCCAAGCAAAAGGCGACGAAGCATTCTGCGCCGCAGCAAGTCATCGATTGAGGCCGGGGGTTCCGAGCCAGGCGCTGCTTCCAAGCCGAGCCGTGATTCCGATCCAAGCACTGTTTCCAAGCCAAGCCGTGATTCCGATCCATCCGCTGTTTCCAAGAGGCGTGGCAAGGGGATGTGTGATTCCAAGCCAGATTCTGTTCCCGAGCCGAGCCATGATTCCAAGCCAGCTGGTGTTTCCAAGCCGCGCCGTGATTCCAAGCCAGATGCTGCTTCCGAGGTGGGTGGGTCCGGGGATCTCGAGCCATCCAAGACAAGAACCAAGGGCACAGCAGCCAAGGCCAAGGCCAAGGCTGCCATGCCAAAGGCAAAAGCCAAGGCTGTGGCTAAGGCAAAGGCAAAGGCGAAAGCAAAGGCGAAGGGAGGCGCTTCGAAGAAGGAAGCCGCGTCGCCCAAAGCAAAGGCGAAGGCCAAAGGAAAAAAGGCCCAGGGTGAGAAGCGGGCCCGGTCGGCTGGAGCACTCGACGTGGTGATGCCAACCACCCTTGAGGGCTGGGCTGATTTGGATATCCGACTGTTGCTGGTTGCTTTTGCCAGGGAGCACTTTGATCACAAAGATGCTGCGATGCCTGATTTCAAGCTTCGCATGCGAGAGGTGTTGCCCAGTGCCGCAGACCACGAGGTTGCCAGTTTGAACATCTACTGGACAAGGTTTTCCTGTGGAGTGACCATCAAGCAAACCAGGCATGATATTGGCAGCTTCCACTTGCCCCACAAGACATGTGCCCCAAACCTGCGACTGGCCGTGGCTATCAGGTGTGCTTTGGCCATGGCTCCCCGACAACATTACTTTTGTTGCGTATTGCAGGCGTTTGGTGTTTTAGCTTCATTTCTGATGCCTCAATGTGTGTTCCGAGGTTCAGTTCTTGGACATGCTGCGTGCGGAGCCGTGCCCCAACACTGGGAAGCTTTATGGCGACCTCAGTGTTCAGGAAATGGTCAAATCCGAAGTGGTCACTGACGTGCTGGAGGCCTTGAAGAGTGACGGGGCAGAGGCTGTTGAAGAGATTGCTGCGTGGGCCACGGAAACGGCTTGAGGATCGAGGTTGATGATTTGCTTCGTGTTCAAAGGGCTGGGGCTGATCCTTTTGTCTGTTGCACATACGACTCAAGAAGTCAGGTGTGATGTTTTGCCTTTGTTGCAATGTACAGACATTGTGGCCTTTCTGCGGGACACTTGTGCTCATGGGTTCTTGGCTTGAACCCAACCGGTTCTTAGCAGCCAAGAGTGGGGGACACAATGTCGTTGCGAAGATGTGCTGCATCGATGTACTTAGTGCGGCTGGCAAGCTGTGGCGATTCCTTCGGTGTGGAATGAGTTCTGTTGGGAATATGTATCCTAAGCCCTATATATATATATATATATATATATATAAACCCTCTATATCTAAACCCTCTATATATGTCATATGTAAACCCTCTAAACCCAATATATATATATATATATATCTTGTATATGGGTTTATATAGGACTTCTATATCGGTTTAGGCATATTGCCCTTGAGTTTCCTGCCAAGTTTTTGCCACATGCTTCAATCTTTCTTTTCACTCGTAGCAAATCTTTGGCAAGAGAACCAGGCTACCGAAGACTCCTTCACACACACACATATATATATATATACACGTATATCGTGCATCTATATATATAGACTCGCACGTGCACACTCACATGTGCATGCACGTATACGTGGACCCCGTGGCCTGGCTAGGATCTTGCCGCAGACAGACCGGCGACACGCCTGGGGATGATTATAGAGAGATCTTGTGCCGACGCATGACCGAAGCTCGAGAAAAATGAGCCCTATATGCATTTCTGAAGCTGTTACCAGCACGCAAGTGATTTAGCGCAATGTCCTGCAGAGCATTAATTTTTCTCTATATAGCCCAATAGCTGCCTGCACTCGCGTATTCATTCTGATTCTTTGCCGAGGTCCCAACTACGAAAGATTCTTCTCGAAGGAAGGCTTGGGCACACAGTGCTAGCAAGAGCGTGCACAAGACCCTGAAGAAGAGTCCGCTTTGCCATGTTTAGCGGTCTTGTGCAGACATTACATGTCTCCCCTCCAGTGCAGCATGCCATGATTCATCAGTCCAGCGCTTCGTTGTGAAATGCCTGCCTTCTCCTTGCGGAGTCGTGTGGCCCGAGAAGCGAAAGCACCTGCGGTGTTCGTGGGCCGGGATGCTGTGCTTAGACTCCCTTGTCTGGAGATTGAAAGAGCTCAAGGTTCCCAAGGCCAGCGGGTCCGAACTTGAAGCATGCAAATCATCAACTATACTTCATAATTGCCGTCGCCCTGCAAGGAGTTCGTGCTATGCCTCCTTCTTCTGTTATGGTGCTATGGTGATATTTCCCAGGACGGGTGCAATGCAGGTAATTTCCTAACTTTGGGTAACCTAGACTGGCCACTCTGCTGCAGGACTTCCACATGCTGGAGTTCTTCGCTGGACGCGCCCGGGTAACGGAGGCCTTCCGGAGCGAGGGGCATTTGACAGGCAAATTTGATATCAAGTTCCACGATCCTGAAACGGGCAAGAGTAACTTCATGGACCTCACAACGGCCAGTGGCTTCTTGTTACTCGCTTGCATTCTCTGTAGATCGAGTTCTTGGGCACGCGCATTCTACTCTGAACTGCTTTAGCCGGCTAGGTTGGCCTGTTTCTATATCCTCCGCTGCACGCCCGGGAATGGTATATGCCTCTTCGCTGTTAGATGCTCATCATTCTGTTCTATGAACGCTGGCACCAGCAAGCGGTCAAGCTGCAACGCTGTCGGATGGGATTTGATTCCTTCTGTACGTACAAGCAATGAACTGCTAGAAAGGCCAGGTTTCGTCGTGTTTGAGAAAGCGTCTATATAAGCATTAACCCACAACCCTGGAACCCTGAAAGCTTCATTGGTTTGAAATCGTGAAGGACAATCCTCCTTGTCTTCCTGGCTACGTCTCAAGGACTGGTATGGTTAGTCGAACAACCCCGCAGTTCAGTGTTGGAAATGTACCCGACATGGCGTAACATGCTGATGCAGCTCTACAGGGTTGCTGGAAAGCGAGCAGATGCTCGCTTGCATTACATAGATGCTACACTATACAAGATCCACTATCCCAGACTTATATTCTAAATTTGATATAAACTTCCATAGGACATGTTTAGGATTCCTGTGATTTAGTGAAGCTGTTGCTCTGCTGCTAGCTAAGGCCACCCGTGTTTGTTGGTGGATGAGCCACTACGGAAGCCCAACACCCAAGCGACAGTACCTCTGGGCGAACTCCCCGTCGGTCAAGGCCATCGACCAGGGGAAACTCCAGATGATCACCTTGCGACGTGGCGAAGGTGCTTCCCAGAAGACGGCAAGGTATTTCACAAATAAGCGTGGAAAGAAGTGCTGGGAGGGTACTAAATGGCTGAAGAGAACAGAGTGCCTTGCTTCGATACATCAAAGAGTATATATCATTATACCTGTCATGAGCGCTGTGGGACTAGATCAGTGATGGGGTCTTCAATCTAAGGGAGTATCCTCTGGCGTTTGCACGGAAGCTCGTCAGCATGGATACGGATTTGACATCGTCTGCTTCTGGGCAACCGCCTCTACCGCATCCCGTGCCCGATGCCCTTGACACCTTCAGATCCATGAGTTGGGGAGAGGAATCCGAGCTGTGGCAGTATGCACAGCTGTCTGATGTGTTCACCTACATCAGAGGCAGTAAGCGCCTCTGCATCCCCACTAGATGGGCACCTTTCATCCCGAAGGCATTCCCAGGTCTTTCCTAGGTCATTGAATCCTTGATAAACTGCAAAAATACTAAACCCTATATATATATATATACACATATACACCCTAAACCCCTATATAAACCCTATAAATATAAATAAATAAATATATATATATATATATATACTGTATATGTTCGGGGTTCTTACGTGTGTGCATCTCTCTCTCTCTATATATATATATACATACATATAGTCAAGTAGTAGTCCTCATAATAGTATGTAACATGTCAACGGAAAGCTGTTGTTTGCTATCGGTTTTTGATTTATGTATATATATATATATGTTGCATCTTAAAATGACACGTCACTAATAGCTTTCCGTTGACATGCTTATACTATATAGATTTTGGTTGGAATGCTACAGCCTCAACGGCTCCCTGCCTTGACGAAGGCATCCTGTGGCTTTCCCAAGGGCCTTTTTCAATTAAGGTTATATGTTTATATAGGGTTAGTGAGTTTAGGATTTCGGGAGGAGGGGGGCTTGGCTTCAAGGTTCAGGGTTTAAGCCCTCGTGTGGGTTCGGAATTTGAAGATTATAGGGGCTTTGGGCTTTATGAGTTTAAAGGTGTTGCACTGTTATCGTGTTGGGATGGGGGGGTCAGGGGTTACAGGACAAAGCAGTATCCCTGATGCACTTAGTGCGGGCTTGTGCCCGAAAACCTCAACCCTGAACACCCAAGTTAAGTTCCGAGACTTGAGTACTCCGAAACCACAAACTTCTGATACTCTCTGAAAGCAAAGCTGCCACTCACAAGAAGTCCTTTCATTCAGGATCCTGTTGCATTTTGGGCTGAAGCCCGTATAGCCATCTAACCCTGTAAAACCGGGAAACCCTGAAAGCCCTGATAACAACCCTTGAAACTTCTTCAAGAAACTCCGAGAACCCTAAACCCCACATCATTATGAGGTTTGCTCAGGGTTTAAGGTTCGGGTTTATTGGGCTATATATATATATATATATATAGGGCTTATGTAGGGTTTTTATATGTAATTTATAGAGGGTTTAGCAGGGCTTATAGGGTTACATCGGGTTTATATAGGTGTGGTAGTAGTAGTCGTCGTCGTCGTAGTAATATTAGGATGCAGCTGTCATATGGAATTGCATGCACTTAATGAAGATACACATATACTTAGATGCAACGGTCATATGGAGTTGCATTTAATGAATACACACATAATTCGATGCAACTGTCAAATGGAGTTGCATTTATTGAATTACTACTATAGCAATATACTGCTTCTTCTACTATACTAGTACGACGACGACTACTACGACGACTATACTAGTACTACTATACTACTACCACGACGACGACTACTGCTACCACCGTTCCTGTCGCCAGCAGCACCACAACCAGCAGCAGCACCACTACCAACAGCAGCAGCACCACCAGAAGCACCACCAGCATTACCAGCGCCGCTGCCCGCACCCGCACACGGCAAAACTCCTATATGTACTCCATATATATATATATATATATACACTATATATATACTATACAGTGCGTGGAATATTGGTACTACTGCAACTATACCCCATATATACACATATATATTACTGCTACCGCTCTCACGATTATATATGTATATCCTGCTCGTGCTCCTGCTACTGCTGCTGCGGCTGCTAGTATATGTAGATCTGGTGGCTTTGCATGCCAGACTTTTGTACTGCTGCTGCTGCGTCTGCTATAGATGCCCCTTTATTCAACAATTGTACATATTTACTGCCGTAGACTAAATTTAAGGCTTCTTCCGAAGGCCAGGAAAGCCCAGGTTGTGCCGAGTCGCGGCTCGAATCCCTCGCATGCACAATCCTCGGCAGGAGGGGTTTTGGCACTTACTTTCGTGAGGGTTTTCGGGGAAGCTTTACCAGGGCCTTGGTTAGCTTGATTAGGTTTGCTCAGCTAATATCGTTCCACAAAGCTCCGAGTTATATTAGTGGAAAAGAAGGCAGCGAAGACTTGCACTTATACTTATTTTACAAAATAGTGTATATATATATATACATACATACTAGGCTTTCGGCATTCATTTGCATAATCTACTATATATATATATATATAAGTTAAGTGCAAGTCTTCGCTGTTTTCTTGGGTATGCGGTGTGCATTTATCTTGCTGGCCCAGACATAGTTGGTGGTACAAGGACGTGGTTTCGGGTTTCCATATTCTAAAAAGATGGTTTATGTGTGTGTGTATATATATATAGAGAAACGACTCATATATATATATATATATGTTCATGTGTATATGTATATATATATATAATATGTATATAGACGTCTTTATATAAAAAGGGCTTGTGCATATAGTATATATAGTGCATATATATACATATATATATATATATTATTATATACAGAGGTTTGTACGTGTGTGTGTGTGTGTTCTCATCAACTGCCCATCAGGAATGCTCCCAAGACTCATCACAATCAGAAGCGGCAGCCTTTTCGTTCATGCCCAATAACGAATCATCCTTTAGTAGACATCGAATCCTTTCCCGACTCCCAGAAGATTGCTCCCAATACTTCATCCAAGCAGCCGAAGTAGAAGCCTTAAGACCACTCGAATCCCTGGCTTCTGTTATATGAGTACATGATAAACCCTAAAACCCTATAAACCCTATGATAGTCTTGTGGGATCCGAGGTTCCAGGTGGCTTGGGGGATTGTTGGTTTTGTGGTTCTTGGTCTCGGGCCTTCCTTGATTGGGTTGCGGATGGCTTGCGGGAATATTGGCTTGCTGCCTCCGTAGGCTGGTGGTATGGGCTTGCTTAGTTTACCTTTCTGGGGAGTGCTGCGGGATTCGCGGTGGCTGCAGAACTCGGCCGCGGGATTCCCCTCGAGTCGATGTTCGGCTTGTACAGAAATGTGCGGGACGATCGGCTGGTTTTTGTTTGTGTCAATACAGAACAATGCACAGTAAAACTAGGGTATCAGCCCGGAGCCCGCAATAACCCATAATTAACCCATGTGAAACCCGCAAAAAACCCATAATACCCCACAAACCAACCCACCTGGCATGAAAACCCGGTTTTCCCCAAAGCGTGCGTAACCCATATTCTTCCCGTGCGAACCCCGTAATCACCCGTAATCAAAAGATGGGGTATTTCGGGTTCCCCCTATCCTGTACATGTGCAGACTCAAGACACCTCCGATAGCGCTCTGGAGCCAGCAGATTGTCCAGATAATTGACAACTCGGAGCAACCGTTCCTGGTGAAAGGGCTGAAAGTGCTCGGTTTTGTCGAGTCCATGCATATCATATGTGTGTGCATGTTTGTGAGCCTCAACTCCATCTGTACGTTCGATTGCTGCTTCGTCGCTTCTATATAGGACTTTCTTCTTCGTGTGTAGCTGTCGGTGTATAGATATACTGACACGATGGTGGGTGGCCCCGTGCAATCGAAGCGCTGGAGCTGCTCTACTTTGGATGAAGGAATCCGACACGTCTTGACAGAGGCTAAGGCCGAGATGTCTGATGATGAGGAAGCAGCGCTTCTTCGCGAGATCGAGGTTGGGTCCTAAGAACACGTGGCTAGATAGCTCCTCTATATTTCGTGGTAGCTATCTAAACAAACTAGGGGGCTCCATTGTTGTTTCAATTTCGGTTGGAACAAAATCTATACAAGCTACCTAGCTACCTGCTTGCCTACCTACCTACCTACCTACCTATCTACCTACCTCCCTTCCTTCCTACAAACCCGCTTACTTACCTGCCTACCTATCTAGCTAGCTAAATACCTACCTATCTCGCTAGTTAGCTAGCTAGCCAGCTAAGATATAAAGATACATATATATATATATACAACTATATGTCCTAAGACGTGTATATACATATATATATACACATCTGTATATGGTTATATGGATTCAGCCATATATACACTCTGAGAGAGATTGATATTGTAATTCATATGCGCATATATATATATATATATGTACAGGTTCATATATATTTATATATAGTTCTGCATCTATAGATGATAGACAGCTATATAGAGATAGGTGGTGTAGGTACGAGGGAGAAAGAGACAGAGAGAGAGAGAGAGAGTCTTCTGTATATAGGGTTTGTTGGTTGAGGCACAGACGGACAACTACATGACAGTGCTTTTTCAGGAACCAACACAACCTTGTAACCAGGTGTTGAGCCTGCTATGGATACAAGAAACATATGCAGGTGCTACATACGCAGTCCGATATGTACCAGCAAACCCATGAAGACCGAACCTCTTAATTCTGATTCCCTTGCGTTGCAGGAGCTCGAAAAGTGCAAAGGGCTTGCAACACAAGGCCATGAGCCTTGGCCTACGCAACACGTGTGTCGTGACTTCCTAAATCCCATGTATGGAAGACTTGTGAAGGATAGCACTGTGACTTCTGAGGCGTCTTTGTTGCCTGCAGAACCAGCCGCTCCCGAACAATTGGCTCAGCCTGTTCAACCTGTTCCTGAAGTGGCTTGCCCCCCTGATGCCGAAGTCGACATTCCCGGTCAAGCTCTTTCTGAAGTCGCCATCCCCATTGAAGCTGTTCCTGAAGTTGCCATCCCCGTTCAAGCTGTTCCTGAAGTCCCCATCCCCGTTCAAGCTGTTCCTGAAGTCGATCCCTCTACAGCTGTTGCAACATCATCTGTGGCTTTGGCAGAGACACTTCCCGCGAGTGCCTAAGAGTATGTTCGCTGTTCTGTATGCAACATCATTCATACTGCAATAAAGCTTCTTTGCGCTGATAAGGCTACCAGCCAGGAGCTGCTTGAGGCAGGCTTAGACGACGGGGTACAGGACGAGGAGGCTGTGGCAGATCAGGATATCTACATGGCGGTTATTTGTCTGCAGTCGTTACAGGGTTTCTTCAGTCCGAAGTATAGATGTGTTATAGATGTATAGTATCCGTGAGTAGATTTCTATATATACATATATATACATATATATATATATATGTATATATATATATGTATGTGTGTGTGTGTGTGCGTGTGGGTACATATATATATATATATATACATATGCACATGTTACATTTTGAACACATATATCTCCCTCTCTATGTATGTGTATCTATATATGTTTATGCCTGTGCCTTTATAGAGACATTATCTTGCACATGTACATATATATATATATACACCTATATATTTATATAAATACATGTGTATATATAAATATATGTATACATATAGATAAATACACATCTATACAGACAATATAGCATGTATATAGATCTCTATAGCATCTCTATCCTATTTAGCACATATCAGCCCAGCGGCCAAGATTGAAGTCAACAGCGACGACGATATCGCAGAGGACGACTCGACCCTGAAGGATATGCTCTCCTGCAGCTTGGGTGTCAAGGCAGAGGTTGCAGCTACTCCGGCCAAGCGACCCTTGCCTACGCCTGTGCGTGCTGATGTGCCTGCCGGTATTCTGTTCCCCAAGAGATTGCGAAGGGAGCCGACCCGGCAGGACCCCTTTCAAACGATAGCTTGTGATTGCAAATCCCCCTTCAAACCTGCTGCAAGCATCGGCAGGAGCGCCTCCTGCTTGCTTCGAAAGCACGCATCTCTCGAATGGTGAAGCCACACGCGAAGCGTAAAGACCTGGAAGTGCCAGCTTACGTGCAGCAGCACTGGCAGGCAGGTCACAAGGATGAGATGGGGCATCTCTTATTGAACCTGAACTTCAATAAGGCTGGGGCTTGATATTTCCATGCCAAGCATGTCAGAATGGGCCCTAGCCTGGATAGTGCAACTTCGGACTTCGGACAGGACGAGTTCGTGAGCCAGCTGGAGATCATAATCTCCAAAAAAAAGAAGTACACGGTCATTGTGGACCAGGGCTGGTACACGAAACAGGAGATGATCAATGATTTGAAGTGGAGCCAGCTCTGCCCCAAGATAGTCTCAATCGATCTCATCCGCAAACACTCATGAACCCATATACAACCCATATAAGCTGTTTGTCTCGCCCTTTTTGAATAAGGAAGCGAACCGAGAACGCAATCAAGTACTGCGAAAGCATGGCGGAAACCCACGTCCGGCAACTTGGCTATTCAACTTGCGAGCACAGCTAGCTCAGTCTTCCATTGAGCTATTTGCCAATGCAGGTTGAACCTCTACGACAAGGAGAAGGAATACTGGGTCACCCTACGAGAGCATGGCAGCCGAAAGGAGCAGATTACTCAAGAGGAGACCCATCGCTCTCGTCAGGCAAGATCATATATAGACACATGTACACGCAGTCACTCTTGCTGTGCTTAGGCGAAACAGATTGAACCTCCCCTCCCTCCGAGTCCTCTTCTCCAGAGGCCATGAAGGATGGCCCGAAGCTGCCGGACAACTGCTTCCAGGGTCTGGACCATCTTTCCTCCCGAGACGACGCAGCCAAGCAAAAGGCTTTGACAGACCAGCCCCAAGACGACAAGTTCCACCGGGTTCCGGGTTCGAAAACCATGTGTGCTTTAATTCACCCATCGCCGCTACACATTGCTTCTGCTAGGTATCTTATTAGTCAAATCATCCTCCCTGCAGACCGAAGACGCCCTCAAGAAGTTGTTGGAGGCACTCCTGCTAAAGGTGAAGAAGACGAAGGGCCTCATCAAGGAGCTCCAAACCACCTACGACCCGAAGAACCCAGACGTTGCGAAGCAAAGCGCCCAATGTTCCGAGTGGGTTCGTGTGTGCGTGTAAACTACATGTGCAAACGAGCTTACCTGTGTCTCAACCCTTCGCGTGTGTAGCTTTAGTCTCTTCGTGCCCAGGGCCGTGACCACCTTGGATAATGACGTCAAGGGCCTCGAAGAGTCATACGACAAGGGCCAGGAGATCATTGTCAGCAGCGGGCTGGAGGGCAGCTGGAGTGAAGAGTGGCTTGCCTGGGATGACCGGATGATCGTATGACCGTTTCGAGCGATTTACGATAGCTGCAGATTTTAGCGACGTTAGTGTCACTGCTGAATCCAAGGCTGTGGCAAAAAGCCGAGAAACACATTCGAAGTGCTACCTTCCAGCCGCGACCTTACTCTTGATGCCTTCGGCGGGTGTCTTAAATCCATATTTGAGCATATATACATGTATATATAAAGCCTGAATGCCTAAAGCCAACCCCTTTATAAGCATGTGTATATGTATATATGTATGTATGTATATATGTATATATATTTATATATGTATGCATGTATGTATGTATATAGATGTGTATATATATATATATGTATATGTGTATATGTATATGTATATATGTATATATGTATGTATGATATTCACACACCTTATGTACCTCTCTGTCTCTCTCTCTCTATAAATATATATGCACCTAAGAGTAAACAACATCCCCGCAAACACCCCATACCTTGCTATACGACCACCGTCCGGAAACCAGGTGCGCACGAGCGACGGCCAGCGAGCAGAAGATCAGGCCACAATGCCCAGCTTCTTCAGATTCTGGTAATTTAGGGCTTATGTCTCTAGAGGGTTTTTTGGTTTATTTTTGGGTCAAGGGTTATATATGTAAGTATACAAGGAGTCATATATGTATATGTAAACATATATACAGATATACATATAGGCATGTCGTATCTAGGCAAAGGGGCGGGTCTGCAAAGGTGTGCAACATCTAATTGTTTTCTGAAGGGGTACATACCTTGCTTTATGTGTTTGTCTCTGGGCAAGCCGATGAGCGTGGTGTTTGGGTTGGTCTTCTGTTCGTTATATTATATAATTAGTATATGTGTATAATTCTCATTGCCTATCTTGGGGAAACGTTTTGGGACCTTAATTGATTTTGCTGCTTCGTGATTGGTCTGGGATATTCAGTCCGGCACATAAACAACTGAGCACAAATCGTCAGCACCAACACTGGCTCCGATCTTCGCAATAAGCCCGTCCCTGAAGCCTTTAAGCCGAAGCCCAAAGTCATGAGCGCCGACCCAAACAACAACAGCCTATATAGAAACCCTTTTATAGGTTTCGGAGCCACAAGACTTTATGTAATGACTGTATGAGCGAACCCTTTAACATAAATTTTGAGTACCCAGAATGTGCTACAAGATGGCTTCATGTAACTATTTTAGGACAGTTATGTATCCTCCCATATATATTGATATCTGCCTATGAAAAGAGGAACACAATCCCAAGCACCCTGAACAGCTCAAAGTCTCTTGGGCCCAGGAGTCCTTGATCTCAGCAGCCCTACGGAATATAGAATATGTAGATATACCCATGTATGTAAAGAAACCTTCTTCTATGTTCTAGACGCCTCGGCACCCATATTGCAATATACTGTATATAGGTAGAAGCCCTATATCACCCCATATATACACACATATAACCCCTAAATAGAGATGTTCCCACCGATCCCAAATGGATGCTGCCAGGACATCCGCCAAGCCATTCTTCGACAAGCAGAAGCCGGGCATGGGGCCCAAGGCGCCAGGGCCCAAAGCGGCGCCAGGGCCCAAAGCAGCGCCGAAGGCCGTGAAGAAGCCTCAGGGCAAGAATGGCAAGAAGTAGAAAGTGTGGGGTTGGTCGTTGCGGGAGATCCTGCAGCTGCTAATTCGCTGCAGCTCGGCTACTGTTGCTGTGCACAAGACATCTTAATGGGCGAGGTTGTTCAATTGTTTCTCCATTATCTTATACTCTTCTACAGATGGAACAACAACAAACGGGTTCGGGCGGTGGCCTCCCAACCCAATGGCCCGGATCAGCTCGAGGCTATTGGTCTTTCGAAATATCTGAAGAGACTGGCTGGTGAAATAGATCCCGGGCTTGAACCTCCAAAGCCTTTGCAGAAGAACAACCCCGAGAAGAAGCCCAGACCTGTGCAAGTGCAATCATGCGCAGCTGAGTGCTTGACGGTCGCGTGCATTTCGTACGTCGTGCCCCCTTCTGGGGCGGTCGCAGGGAAAGTCCTTCAACATGCTGTGCAACAAGTGCAAAGCTTGATTAGTTCCCAAGGACCACTGCTTTTCAAAATAGGCTTTACTCATGATCCGATTTGGCGATGGACCAACACTCTGTACGGCTACGTGCTTGATGCTGATGGGTGGACCGACATGCTTATACTGTATGTCAGCGATGAGCCTTTCGGACCTGGAATGCTGGAAGCCAGCCTTATAGATAAGTTTAGTGGCAACTTCTTTGCAATTATATGACTGCCCAATGTGTGTGCATGACATGTGACCCCACTCGTGTAGTCTGGCTTACCCAAGGCGTGCCTGGATGTCGCAATGTGAAATCAGGTGGAGATACCATCAAGGCGGAGCTCTCTACCTCAGGGAGCAAGTGTATGACATACGTTGTGTACAGGTCTTTGCAGAAGCCGCCAACATGCATGCGTCCAGCAAAGCGCTGCAGCTGCGGTGCACTCGTGAAAAATGCAATGCATGCTGCCTGATTTGCCTTCGAAACCATGTCTGCCGCTGCTTTCCACTGTCCATGCTGTCACGATGTGCGGGTGTGTATGTGTGTATATATGCACGATCCGCTCGCCGAGGCCAGCTACCGATCGGCGATACGTACTGCAAGAGACGTGGTTGCAGACATCGGTGAGGCGGCAGCGGCTTCAAGCGGAGGCCTTCTGGACTTAGCAAGGGTTCCCGAAAATAAGTCTGAAAGAGATGGTGTGCGAATCATCCAGACGAAAGCTGGTCTCAGCTTGCCTATTCCGTTGACATTACTTGGCGAAGGGGATCTTGCCTTCCCGATTCTACGGCTTCGTGATTGGGGGCAATTTCTGGCTGACAAGCACTGCCTCCACATGCTGGTTGGATTGGCCAAGCCGGACTTGCAGAGAGAAACAGATATCTGTCAAACCTTCTGGCTGAAACACAAGCAACTACAGCCAGACCATCAAATTTATCAGCGATTTGATGCGGGGTCACTGGATCCGAAGTTTACATTCCCT
This sequence comes from Symbiodinium sp. CCMP2456, assembly GCA_905221635.1. NCBI lineage: Eukaryota > Dinophyceae > Suessiales > Symbiodiniaceae > Symbiodinium > Symbiodinium sp. CCMP2456. Next base: position 31,810 of record CAJNDV010018258.1, on the reverse strand, counting down.
CTGCTCTTTCACGGAGACGAAGGCAGAGGCAGAAGACGTTTGCCCTTCCTAGTCTGCAACTATCACAGCTTGCTAGGCAAAGGGACACAGGAACAATGCCGCCAGCATCGAGCCTACCTCAAGCTCCGGATGAATTTCAAGGACAATTCGCTGGTCACAAGACTTCTCTTCTGTGCAGTTCCCAAGAAGCTGCATCAGAAACCCCACGTGTTCGACGCCCTGATGGAGCGCGCCGCATCAGAAGCTGAATTTATGGTCAACACTGGTGTGGTGCAAGCCTACACCGAGCGCAAAGTCTGAAGGCTTCTTTCAGCAAGGCTTTCAAGTGGTTTCTTTGTAAAAAGGATTTATAATCTGTTCCTGTCTTGCGTGGGATGTGCTGTGTTCGGTTTCGCGGGTGTCTCCAAAAACCTGCGCTTGCCAAATATTACTTCACAGTTTGTTCAAGAGCGAAAGCCAGGTGTGGTTTGCAGTGCTTGCTGGCACAGGAGATTGGCCATGGCTTCACCGCTGTGGGAATCTCTGCAGGAGCTTTAACAACGTTCCGAAGAAAACTGGCGACAAAATGACTGGAATCTGTCATAAATGCTCTGCTGGCAAACCGGATGTACCGTGGGAAGCGGTTCACGAAAGGAACCCTGCATGGCTGCAAACTGTATATTCTGAAAGTGGCTTCACACATGTGCCTGCAATCGCCCGGCTGCTTTGTGTCCCTGGGCAAGAGGAAGGCCTCCTGGCCTTTGATTTTTTCCATGCCTTCCACCTAGGCATCGGAAAAAACTTTATTGGCAGTTGCCTGGCATTGCTGAGTGATCACTGCCCGGGATCCAGTGTGGACCTACGTTTTCAGAACCTGGAGCAGGACTTTTTTACGTGGTGTCGTGCGACAAAGAATGTTCCTGTCATTACGCGCCTCACCAAAGACACGATTCAATGGGGTTCCAGGCAGGACTTCCCTTCGGGGAATTGGTTCAAAGGCAGTGTCACTACGGTTTTTTGCCGATACCTCGAGCATGTGCTGACATCTCAGAACTGGCAACACGAGCCGATGCTGCAGAAAGCCGGGGAAGCCGTTACAGCCATCAACATTTGCCTGGCATCGCTATATGCATCAGACGTCTTCGTGGACCCCCCGGCACGTGCTGTTGACATAGCGGAACAGGGATTGCGCTTCCTACGAAGGCTACAGTGGCTAGCCAAAGACGCCATCAGGCGTAACGAGGCCCTTTGGCTCTTGACGCCAAAGTGTCATATTCTGCACCAGTTGCTTTTGGAGGATATGCTTCTGCCGGGCCTTAAGGGCCTCTCCCCGATAAATCCTCTGGCGTGGTCCGTACAAATGGACGAGGACGTAATCGGCAAGGCGAGCAGATTGAGTCGAAAGGTCGATCCACGTACATGCTCGAGACGGAGCATAGAACGTTACTTGTGTGCAGCTTATGCTGAGTATGTGAAATTGAAATACATCATCGTACCGGTCTCATGATTGCATGCACAATGTTGTGGTATGAAACATATAATCGATGGTGTTTATGCATGTGTTTACCGCTTCAATGTGCCATGCATCACATGAGTTGCTGGAGCTGAGCACCCGGCTCTTGCTCTCCGACGAGGCCGGGATGGACAGCAGAAATGGCACATCGGCAGAGTCAGAGCGTATCGGAACCCCTAATCAACCCGCCCATCCTGGAGACCCAATGAATCTCTAACATCCCTGAAGGCCGAGAAGTCTTGGACCCAGATCTACTTTATGTTGTCTCTGAAGGGGTAGCAACACAGGCTGAATCCTTACCTCTGCAAACACA
>CAJNDV010018258.1:4048-29905 GCA_905221635.1 Symbiodinium sp. CCMP2456 | reverse complement strand
GCTGAATCCTTACCTCTGCAAACACACCCAAAACTAGGGTTTTTGCAAAACCCGTCTTTCACCCAAAAAACCAGGTTTTGTACCATAACCCTCTTATTTTAGGGTTTAGGGGTCCCTAGGTAAACCATCCAAAACCCTAAACCCAAAACCCTAAACCCTAAACTCTAAACCCTAAACCCTAAACTCTAAACCCTAAACCCGAACCCCCTTAAACCCTTTTAGCAAGCCCTTACAGGTGGCTCCGCGCTGGTTCCTGGGTATGGGCTGGGTCTTCGGACGCAGGCGGCTTTTAGAAAGACAAGAAGGGCCGGGGTTTAGGGTTTAGGGTTTAGGGTTTAGGGTTTAGGGTTTAGACTTAGGGTTTGGGGTTTAGGGTTTAGGGGTAGGTGTTTAGGGGTTTGGGGTTTGGGGTTTAACGTCTAGGGGTTTAGGGTTTATGGTTTAGGGTTTTAATTATAGGGCAGAGACTTACCAGCTTAGGGGGTTTAAAGTTTAGGGCCAGTGTATAGGCTTGGCGGTTTAGCCAGCTCGGAGTTTCTAAAGGTTTTGAGCTTTAGGAAGCTGGTGCTTAGATTCGAAACTTGAGGAGTTGCGAGTTAGGGTTTGGAAGGCTTTAATATAGGGGCCTCACTAATTACCAATACAATTTTTTGGGGGTGGGTCCTTTTTCAGGTTCTTGTATAATATGCATCCAAAACCCTATTGTAATTATTCAGGCCCTTACATTAGAGTCCACTAAGGCTCTTTATGGTACCATACATGCTCTTTAGCATTCGATCTACAGGGCCTGGCTGACGGCTTATGTTGATGATGCGGTCTACGTCTAGTTTTGTGGGTCTAAACGCCCAAAACCACAAGCCCAAAACCACAACTTATCGATTCTAAGAAGACCTAAACCTAAACAACCTCTAATATGGGGGTCGGAATCGATACTATCCCTTAAAACTGCGACTCGATGTTATTGTTGGAGAACCCACCTCCAATGCCTATGCAAACTTCTGCGCCTCCCACATTAAACTCTACACCATCAACTGCAGACCTGAAGTGCAGCAGCAGCAAGGATCGTTCAGTACCTGGGCCGGAACGCCCAGCGCTTGAAAGTCCGCGGGGCTGCAGACGTCTCCTTGGGCTTTTGGCTCCTCGGAGCAAAATTTGCAAGAGGCCCCCACACCCTAATATAGGGCCTCAATAATTACCTATACTATGTTAGGGGTTCCTTATTATATTTTTGGTTCCTATACCCCTAAACCCTAAACCCTAAACCAATTATTGAGGCCCCCACACCCCCAGCGCTTCTCTGTTGCGGCTTAGGGGCATGAGAGGCCCCAGTTAAGCAGCTGCCCTAAAGGGCGAGTTTTAGTGGTTTTTAGGGTTTTGAAGGGTTTTTAAGGGTTTTTAAGGGTGTTTAATGGGTTGTAAAGGGTTTCTTTTGGGTTTTTAAGTGTTGTTAAGGGTTTTTAAGGGTTTCGGTTTTTAGGGGTTTCGGGTGTTTGGGGGTTTCGGGTTTTTAGCGGTTTAGGGTTTGGGATTGCCCAAATCCCCAAAGCCCAAATCCTAAGCCCTAAACATCCCTAAACCGCAAGGACCCACTGGGAATCGGAGTCCATCGTCTTCAATACCCTGTACCCTTAAACCCCAGCAAAACCCTCGGTTCAGGAGTGCCCTGAACCCTTAGTGTATGGGTTTAGGGTTTAGGGAGTGTATAGGTTAAGGGTTGCGCAACCAAGAGACCGCTTGGCTCAACCAAACGTTGAGATTGCTTTTCTAAGCACCAGGAAGTTCCTTTATTTGTTACCTTGCTTGTTCATATGGGGTCCTAGCCATGAAAAGCTGGCTAAGCGGCTAGCCAGTTTTTATGCAATCCTCAAAACCTCCAAACCCGAAGCCCGAAAGCACCAAAACCCTCCTAAAACCCGATAATGTAGGGCCTAAATAGTTACCTATACTATTTTGGGGTTCCGTATTATGATCACAATACAATGAACCTGCACCCCTATGCTGTTAAGGCCCCTATATCAGAGACAACCCTGCAAACAGAACAACAATATAAAGAGCTGTCTGTGACGCTCAGGCTCGCGCCGCTGGAAGGCGTCCGCTTCGTCAGCGGCCTGGCTCGGACGCTTTTGGGGTTTCGGGTCTAAGGTTTAGGGTCTAAGGTTTAGGGTTTGGGGGGGTTCTACAGGAGTTAGGATTGAGGAAGTGCTTGGGGTTTTAGAGGTTACGGTTTGGGAGCTGGGGCTGCATTCCTTGAAGAGGAGCTTGTCTGGGCTAGTAGTCGGGGTTTGGTATCGGAGCAAGCCCGAGGTTTCTCAGCTCTATTGACACTGCAGATGCGGGAATTGGAGAGTTGTGTGTAGTGGCTGGCACTACTGCAGCCCCTTCCCTTGGAGGTATGAACGAAGGCTACTTCCACGACCATCCTGACACCAGGACCTGTCTTGTTTTGGTTTCCCAGCCGTTAACATGTTGTTCGCCATTGAAGGCCGCCAGACGGCTTTGTGTTGGTTTCCGTTTTAATCGTCCATGGAGCCCTGAACCCTAAACCCCCAAGTCGTCATCACTTGGCTAGTTCATTTGGACGTTTTGTATTTGCCTCATCGGGCTTCAAGAGGATCTTATTGGCGAATATTTTCAGATGATTTTTCAGATCAGCTGAGTCGCACTATGAAACCCCAGACCCTAAACCCTAGACCTCTGAACCGTGAGTTCTAAACCCGAGCCGATGCAGGGTTTTCAGAGAGGAAGTCCTCAGCCTCGCCGAACCGTTCCTATGCTGGCCTTTCTCGTGTAGATGTAGGCACACAAATAGACATGTATAGCATATACACATATATGTATACGATCGCAGATATACGTATGTATATGTGTGTATGTATGTATATATACATGTATATCGGGCCGTATCCAGATAGATAGACAGATGGTTAGAGCAAGACCCTTCGGAACAAAATCCATCCTGGTGTATACATGCGGGCACTGCGGGTATTCAGTGCACTGTGTCGCTCCGAGGCTTGAGTTTCTGTTGGTTATCTTGGGCTTGGACTTTAGGTGTGTTTGTGTGCATATATACATAATAGATAGATAGATAGATAGATAGATAGATAGATAGATAGATAGATAGATAGATGTGTGTAGATATCTACATACATAGATAGAGCCGTATATATATATATACACATGTTTATACACATACATATATGGAAGTCCTGAAGCAACAAGCCTGAACATTGGGAACTTGTCTGAGTTCGCGGCTTGGCAGGAGCACTTTCTCATCCAGCTGCACGGATCGAACGGTATTGGTGCACAGGCACAGCTTCTATGGCAGAAACTTAGGCCAGTGCCAACATAATGGCATGTCCGAAACCTCCGTAAAATCTGAAGCATGAACATGTTTCGAACTCTTCGACTCGCCATCCCAAGAATGTCGGCACAGATGTTTCGATCCAAGGGTTGAGGGCTTTGTAGGGTTTCCAGTTGCGGACGGAAAGAACTTGCTAGCAATTCCTTTGGATTAAGGTATCGCAGTTCATAATGTGATATTGAAGCCTGAATGTTAGAGATCAATACCGTTTTTGAGGGTTCATGTTGCTAAATAAACAGTGTTTCTGCTGCTTTTTGTTCTATCACCTACCCTAAAACGCGGTTCTAGTTATTCACGCCCTGTGTTTCCCGCTTCTGGAGACCCGAACATGAAAATAGAGCCCTGATAACTTGGATTCACGGTTCAGGGTAATCGAAATTCGTTAATTTAGAGTTTGGGACGCTCTGAGAAAGGTACCAATGCTGATTATACACCGAACTAGAGTTTACTTAAGACTTTGAGACCTATAGGAACCCTAAGCCTAAACTGTTTAAACTTGTTGCAGTAGAACGTCCAGGCTAGAGTTCAGTGATTAGGGCCTTTTGTTCTTTATCCTGTTTAGTCTAGCCAGAAAAACCGAGGTTCAAGTTTTTGCGGACAGAAACGTTTTGAGACAGGGGGCCCAGCCATACAAGCTTTCCTCCCCAAACCCGACAAATCCCTAGACCCTGAACCATCCTAAACCCCTAAACCCTGAGCCCCTAAACCCCATAAACCCTTAGCCCCTAAAGCCCATAAAGCCTTAGTCCCTAAACCCCATAGCCCCGAAACCCACCATAAACCCCCCAAACCCCTAAGCCCTAATAGCCTAAGCCCCCAAACCCTTGGGTTTAGGGTTTAAGGTTTAGGGTTTAGGATGTAGGGTTTAGGGTTTAGGATTTAGGATGTAGGGTTTAAGGTTTAGGATTTAGGATGTAGGATTTAGGGTTTAGGATTTAGGATTTAGGGTTTAGGGTGTAGGGTTTAGGATTTAGGGTTTAGGTTTTAGGATCCGTTGTGTATCGAAGCCTGAGATGCGCTCCGTGACAAGTTCGGGAAGTCTAGGAGTTTAGGGTTTTGGGGTTTAGGATGACGGTTTTGGAAGCCCCGAGCTGCCCCCAAACCCGCAAACCCCAAACCCCAAAAAGCGGCGGTTTAGAGACACAGTGGGAATTGGGTCGCACCCCCAAATTCTAAACCCTAAAAGCCCATAAGTCCAAAACCCTAAACTCCCAAACCCTAAAGCCCTATAAACCCTAAACCCGAGCACCCTAAACCCTAAAACCCTATAAACCCTAAATCCTAAAACCCTAGACCTTAAAGCCCTAAACCCTAAAACCCTAAACCCCCGGTTTGGGGCTACTGGCCAGGATGAACGCCAGCCGCTGGCAGGCTGGATTTCAGGCGGAGACCTGTGAGACTCTTGGTGGCAGGTACGAGCAGCAAACTTGTTTTGGCTCAGGGTTTTAGGGTTCAGGGTTTAGGGTTTAGGGTTTAGGGTTTAGGGTTCAGGGTTTAGGGTTTAGGGTTTACGGGTTTAGGGCCTAGGGTATTTGGGTATTGGGTTTCGGAAATGGGTATTGAGGTTTTGGAGTCGCAGTTTCGTGTGTTGGCTTCAGGTGTAGAGAAATACTTACTTGTAGTCGTGCTTTTCATGGTGCGATTATCATCATCGTTTTGACGAGCCCTCTTCTGTTTATCAGCATCAGGGGCCTTGTTCTTCTGTTTCTTTGTGTGTGTGTGTGTGTTTTCAGAGAACTGTGGCTGTCATAGACTTGGCCTCTAAGTCTGGACCATCTTCCAAAGCATTTTTGTATCTGTCCCAGCGTGTCCCCACATCCGAAACCCTTAACTCCTCAAGCAGGGTTTTTTTTTTCGACCGGAGTTGAGTACGTATGTTTTTCTGTAACTCGTATATAGAGCCTCTTAAGAACTTCTGTAGTGCCCTTATAGAATCTGCAAAAAGCCCTACAAACTGTCGGACTTTGCATCATTAAGCTGACCTCACAGGCTTGAGTTGCGGTGCTGAGCCCTCAGCTCGAGGGCAAAAGCTCTACACCGCACAGTTTATAGGGTTTAGGAATTATCTTCACCACGAAACCCTAAAGCCATGTAAACGCCGCATGCGAACCCTGAAGCTGGAGTTGAGAAACCTAAAATCCTAAAGTCCAATCTCTCCGTGGGCTTTCAGCCTAAGCCGAACAGTAGTCCGAGGTTTAGCGCCCGCCCTAGCACTCCTACACACCCAGGCAGTCTCCAGAGTTTAGGGTTTGCTCATATACCTTCCATCGTAATTGGTTCCTTCTGTTGGACAGCCGAATTTACATGATATCATCCCAACCGTAGAGTGGGTTAACCTATATTATCGGTGGAGACTAGGGCTTCTAGGGCTTACAGACGTCCTCAACCAAAGCGCAGAACTCTCCTCTGCATTCGAGGATGCGGTGCTGATGCCAGACCCGCTCATGCTGAAACCCAGCTTTGTGCAACTGAGACGGAAGGTGGCACCTCGGGGGTTTTCGAGTTCGGTTTCATGCGTTAGGATGTTATATCTAGGGTTTTGGGGTTTTGGGGGGTTTAGGGCTTACCAGTAGGGGCTTAGGGGTTTGGAGTTTAGGGTTTAGGGTTGATTCAAAATCCAGAACCGCCTCTTCCTTGAAGTCCAAGTTCGAATGAGCTGGCACCCTGCAAGGTGGAAAACACAGAAGCACTGAGTCTGAGACCAACGGCTGCCATCGGTCCGAGTTTGTCGCCGCAAGACGATGTTCTTCACAATGGCTTCTTTGCTCGGCTGCTGAGATGCCTTCCCTTTTTGGCAAGCCTCGGTTTTGCCATCGATTCTGCTGGTTCTGCTCATTCTCGGCGAAGTGCGTCACGTGTCAGTTAAGGCCGAGCACATCGGATTCGGTAGTAGTCCTGCTCTGTCACGGGAATGCTGTCGTGATCTACGCTCACAGTGAAGCACACCGATGATCTGCAAAAGGGTAGTTCTCCAAGTTAGCCCTTTTCCGTACTGTTTTGGGCATCTACGAGGCACCCAAAGTTAGAGAACTGCCCATATTTTGGAATGGGTTCTTGGCATCCGACGCGTGGTCCGCTTCTGTGCCGCTATGTACTTTGCCCCAGAGCTCAAGCGACATGATGGGCCGCTCCTTGATCGTCGATGAGGCCTGGTTGAGCTCTATTGGGCTTGAGGGTTTTGGGATTTAGGTTCTTTGGGGATAGCTCATCAAGAGTAAAAGCAATGTTTTTCAAGCATCCGCGCAATGCCACGAGCACTCATCTTCCCTCCCCTTAACCCTAAACCCTAAACCCTAAACCCTCTCCTCTCCGCCGACACTTGCAGAAAATGACGGCGCCACAAGCGGCTGCAGCAACGGTCTCTGGCTCGCGGGACGCTGAGCTGCACTACGATCCCCAAATTCCCAAACGCTGACAACAGTAATGTAGAGGCCTTAGTAGTTTTAATAGGGTTGTGGGGCCCATTATCCCATAATCATAACAAGGAACTTCCCACAACCTTATTCTGATTATTAAGACCCCTATTTTCTATCTAATATTTCCTAAACCCTAGGCCCTGAGCCCTTAGATTCCGATTCCCGTTCTCAGCCGCCTCATCGAGCGACCTACCGACGTACCGCTGTGGTTACACTCATTCGGGGTTTAGGGTTTAGGGTTTAGGGCTTCGTTCTGGGATAGCTGCTATTTTCCCGTATTGTTGAACCTCGATACCCAACCATAAATAAGATTTGGGACTTTTGAGATCCACACCTAGCATTGTAAACAATGGCTTTCAAGCCGTGTGTTATGCACTACAGCTACTCAAGCCCGATTAAGTTGCTGCGAAGCGATTCAGTCGGTCACAAACCAGACTGGCACCCAACGGTCTTCATACTTGAAACATAAACTCCCTAAGTGCTAACTAAACCCTTAAACGGCCTAAGCCGCAAACTCCTTAAGTGCTAAGCCCCATATCCTCAAGCCACAGGTTTGGCACTGTCATGCTGCTTCGATAGCCGCCGCTGAGCTGAGCGACTGGCGATCGGTGCAAAGATGAAGCTGCCCTGAGCTGTGGTTCCCTTTGGGGCTCTAGGGGTTAGGTGGGGGGGGGGGGGTTAGGGTAATATGGTTGAGTCAAACCCTAAGCCCTAACCAAAGCCGAGATTAATTGGTCCAGCATTCGGAGATGGAGACGTGGCGTTTCAGATTAGGTGCCAAGTTTGCAATACTTCCATTAAGACTCTTACTCGTAGGGCTGTCAGCTTTCCCCTATCTCTAGAAGCTGTTATGTAGGGTGTCGGAATAGTCTGTAGTACTATCCCCATGCAGTTCCCGGAATACTGATACTATAGCAGCAACAATACTACATAACCCTCTTCCCATACATAGGGCCCCTCTACACTCAGGGTCCTAAGTATGTGCAGGGCTGCATGGGGGGATACTTGCAGAAGACATCAGAGTCATTCCTCACATATCTGTGTTTATATATATATATATGCATATATATATATATATATATATATAGGAACCTTACTTTCTACCATGTAGGTATTTGGGACCCTTACCACCCCCATACATTGCGGTCCAACCCTGCAAGACTCATTAACAAACCCTGGACAACCCTTAGAGCCAGGGTGCTGCGGATCTTTTGGTGATCACCCTAAATTCCTGCAAGACCCCTTCAGAAACCCTATAGAGGGTTCAGGGTTTGGCTTTCGGGTTTTGGGTTTTGGGTGCGGGGCCTTGTTTGCAGCCTCTCAACCCAAAGCCCTAAACCGTAATCCTCAAAACCCTAAACCCTAAACCCTAAACCGTAGACCCTAATCCTCAAAACCCTAAACCCTACACCCCAAAACCCAAAATTCCTGCAAACCAGAGGTCTGGCGGAATGCTGCCAGTGGGCACGACTTCTGCGGGCGCATTGGCCCGACGTCGAGGTACGGCCATGCGGATTAGGGCTGAGGGTGTTTTTAAGGGGGCGCAAAATGGGGTTCCTATAAGGTTTCTATGAGAAGACTCTACAGGAACGAGCTCCTATAAGGTTTCTATGAGAAGGCTTTACAAGGTCTTGTAAGGAAAAGGAAAAGGACCCAAAGTTCAGGGTTCTTCAGGGTTGAGGGTGCCTGTTAGTCTGCATGACAAGGGCTCGTGTGCGCGCTGCGAGAGAATGTATCGAAGAGTTTTGTAGTCAATTGGACCAGCGATCAGGGCAGACTAGATACAACCCCTACACTAGGCCCGAAACATGAAAGCCTTCACTCTAGGCTTAAAATCCTAAATCCAATGAGGGAGCACGTGCTCCTTATACAAACACGCCCAAACCTGAAAGCTTGACGGTTCCGATTTACGACTTGGGCTTGCGGGGCTCAGACCAAAACCGTCGCAGGTTAATCAGAATAAGGAGTTCCCAGCTTACATAAATATCCTACACCCCATTATCCGATCACCCCAATACCTTTGGAACCCAACAACTCCGTGCCGAGTTGCGGTCTGTAGTACTGTATGATCCTGTCGCTTGTCGTGGTTGGTCCTTGCCTGGTTTACCGTGTTTCGATCTCGTATCTGGTGAAAGTACTGCAGCATGTGCCACCATCTGGAAACTTGTCCAATAGAAGCATTTCAACAGGATACACATTTGGGAGCTTCCGAAAATAGGGGCTACCTTATCTTAGGGTCCTTATAATAAGGATCCTACTATTTAGGGTACTATATTAGGGTCCCCTAGTTCCGGAAACCCCCCATTTTGTTCTTGGTGCAACCTCTCCCCCACTAAACCCAGGTCCTTCGATAGACTTTCCCACCCTCAGCTCTTCCAGGAATGCTTCAGGCCTATAGCGTTCCACCCTAAACTTCGAGCTTGGAGTTTTAGGTGGGTTTTGGGGCCATGGTTGTCGTTTTAGGGCGGAGGGTTTAGAGTATTAGAGTCTACGGCCTAATCTGATTGAACCCCCCGCACTTTCAATCCGGACCTCCTGGAAGCTTCCGGCAGGTGCATGTGCGGCCACGAGTACTCACAGCATGCACTGGGCCTAACGGACATTTGAGGCTGATTTAGGGTTTAGGGTTTAGGGCTTAGGGTTTAGGGTTCAGGGGGCTAGGGTGGAGACTGATTGAAGCTTTAAATACCGTCCGAAGCTGAAGGTTCAAGGTGTCAGGTTTAGGCAGAAGAGTTGCTTACGGTTTATGGTGTTTAGACGTTTAGAGTTGGAGGTCTTTGAACTGGAAATAATTGGGGCTTGGTCTAGCTCCCGGTTGCCTTGAAGGTACATTCAGACGCTTTTCGAGGTATTTTAAGGCAGCCCACCTTACTCTAAACCTTGAACCCTAAACCGCCCAAACCCTAAACCCTCGACCCTAGATCCTGAGTCTAAACCCCGTAAACCTTGCCCTAAACCCTAAACTCCAAACCCAAGCCCAGAAGTGACCTCAACGGTTGAAGTTCAGCCAGGTGAAGAAGACCTTGGCAATACCAGCAATATTTATAAAAAGCCCAAATAAAGCTCTACAAAACGCCCTAAACTACAAAACCATGTATACAACTCGAAGCACCACCGGAGTATGAGACTCCCTCATTTTGGAGGGTTCTTGGGCCGTCCGTGCCAGCAGTGGCCCTAAGCCGTTCGCGGCCGCAGACACCCTCTTAAGCCCTCACTCTTACGAAAAGCCCCGAATTCTGCATCCTAGACTCCCCTCACCATGCAGCTACGCAACCACCATCTACTATACCCCCAATCCCTAAACCCTAAACCCTAAACCCTAAACCCCTAAACCCCTAAACCCCCCTAAACCCTACCGACTATTCAGGACCATAAGAGTTCTTTCCAAGGTACTTAGGGGGGCTCCTGGGATGGGTCCAAAACACGACACTGCTCAGCCTCTGAGGCCTGGACGAAAGGGCGGAAGGCTCGGAACATTCCTGCAGCTTTCAAGATGGATAGGCTCTAGAATGTTCTCTCTCTCTCTCTCTCCCACACATATGTATAATATATGTATATATATATATATATACATATATTCATGCATACAGCATACATATTAAAAATATACATGTATATGTATATACATGTATATATACATTGTGTATACCTGTGCTAAACACCGGCCCCCGGTGAACTACCGCGAGGTGCCGCGATAGCGCTACCAATCCTCCTATGTTGAAGCTTCTGTTGTATGATCCAGGTGTAGCGTTAGGTTTTGAAGTTCCGAAGAGACAGCCTATGTACAAAGGGCAGAAGCCTTCATTCTAAATTCTTGCGACGCTTCATGCAGATACTCCGAGAGATGGTTTCTCCAACGATGAAAGTCATTTGTGTCAAGGTAGCCTTCACTGTAGTCTCAGATCAAAGCCCCTGCGATACGTATGAATGACTGTGGGCCTTGACTGTCTCCTATTCCAAAAAACAGTATCCCTAGGACTAACCCCGCCAGGCCTTACATTGGCCGCAATGGCGACAGTTGTCTTCTATTTCCTGTTAACGCTATGTCGACTGAACCCCATTGTACGTTCCCTTTTTGACTCCCATATCGACCTGAAGGTTAATATAATAACATACATCAGCCTGATTGGCCCCCGATAGTAATGATATTGCAGTCCCTGTGGCAAATGGACCTTACTCGCAAACTTAATGTTACCCATTAGCTGTTCGAGTTGGTAACCTTCGTACTGTACCGGAAACTTCCTGCAACAGCAACCCAAATAATGACTTTAGGAGAAACCCCGACAATTGGCCTCATCAACAGGTTAAGTAGCCCAGATGTAGCTGTGGGATCCCTAGCACGAGCATTCAAGTCAGGTTAAACCTGTACTAGATACCAGCACAACGACGAGGATCGTTAATTGACTCCTGATTCTAAATAACATCAACCCACCTTAACCCTATCCTTGTCATTCGCCCTTATATATGTCAATGGTATTCGCCCTGACAGCAGCCAGAAGGCCATCCATAGTAGGCTTAGAACCACCCATAATCTGACCCCGATGTTTCTCTTATGCAAGTTACAACCTTAGTCAGCGAAAAGAAATCGTAGTTGTAGTTGTGATAACCCTGATATGTTGGGTCCTGGTCTGTGTACAGCCTGCAGTACCAGTCCTGGTCATTACCTATTGTATAGTATTAATGCTAAGCAGAATCGAATCCCAATAGAAATGACACTCGACGAACCTTGTTGGCAACACTAACTCGTAACGCGCGCAGACAACAAATGAAAGCCACACTCTTTGCTAGGAAAAATTTGGTCTTGGAGTGAAACACCGGCTTTCCCCAGGAAAAACATGGTTTTGGGCCGAAAAGCCCACCTTCTCCTAGGAAAAAATGGTTTTGGAGCGAAAAACCAACTTTTGGTGGAAAACCAAAAAAACAAACAACAGTTGTTCTTGTTTTTTCACTAGAAAAAGTTGTTTTTCCTGCACCAAACCATTTTCTTCCCTAGAAAAATTTGGTTTTGGCACCGAAAATAATTTTTTCCTATGGAAAGCCCAGAAAACTGGCCGCATAGCTTCCCAAAAACTTTTTTTGGGTTTGTTTTGGTTTTCCCTCGGAAAAGGTTTGTTTAGTTGTAGGGTTCAGGTTTGAATCGGCAGCTCATGAAGATTATGCCTAGATCTTGCTCAATGTCAACAGCATGTTCTAGTATTTTTCCGGGCTAAATTGGCAGGAAAACTCTTTCGGGTTATATACGTTTACGACTACTCAGGGTCATACACGGAAGTACGAGGATAAGAACATTTGCACGTCACCATTCGAAACTCGCAACTGAAAACCAAGCCCCTGTACAACGATTTAACAGCCACCGAAGAACCCCTAAACCCGGAACCTCAAAAATCCCGAACACCACATCCCCCAAAACCAGTTAAGGGGTTTAGGGCTCCAAAGCTTTCGGGTCCCCAAAGAAGGAGATGAGACCTGCCTGCTCCAGCTGTAGTTGCAATGGGCGTGGGGGCCCGGCACGGGTTTCCGCTTTATTTTAGTGTTTTTGTTCGAATTATTCGTTTTGTCATCATCATAAAACTCCATGGGGTTCTTAAACAGAGTTTTTTTTGCTTTTGGTCTTAAGTTAAGATCCTGTATATAAGGGGTTTTCTTTAGGGTTCTTCTAGGGCTTTTACTTTGCTTTCAGGATTTAAGGTTAAGGATACCTCTCAGGGTTCTTCTTCGGTGTGTTGAATCCTAAACGCTAAACCCTAAACCCTAAACCCTAAACCCTAAACCGTTGAATCTTGCTTCATCTCCAAAGGGTTCCTTGACGGTTCTTTTTCAGGGTGCTTATGGGTTGCTTCCGGTCTGTTCAAGGGTGCTACCGGGTTTTGTAGGATCTTACAGGGTTGCATTTTTGGGTTGCTATGAGGGTTCTAGAAGGTGATTTTTGCCAATAGGGCTTTACAGCGCTTTCGTGTTATAGGGTTGTGTTATTGTTGTTTTGGTTTTCAAGGTTTACGCTTAGTTTGGTGTTCAGGGTTTAGTGAGTTGGGGTTATGAGATTCGGGCTTTGCATTTGGGGATGAGGAGTATTTGCATGCTGGTCTTAACTTGGTACGTACTGTGACAACCAGGCCTTCATGAACTTCTAGAAGGTCCAAATAGCCGAGTCGTAGGGTTATACATCCCAAATACTATACTCTGTGTGGTTGTTGGTACCGAAATCCGAAAGTGTTTTGGCACTTGGACCACTAGTTTGCAGAAGGTGCAGCCGGGTAGAGGTCTGCTGCAGGCTCGAGTTCTTGCCACCGTCCAGGAAATATGCCGTAGTCCTTAGTTACCAATACTGTTCCTGCGGGTTCCGAGCCCTCAATGTGAGTATCCTATTACATGTCCCCAAACCCTATTCCAATTGTTGTGGCCTGTGGGCTGATTGGGAGCAGGTCAGGCAGTCGCAAAGAGGAGCTGCAAACGAAAAAGTGACAACACAAGAGTCAGGTTTCGCTATGTTCCGCGTCGCCCAGAAGAAGTGGGCGCCTGCCGCAGAGTGCATTGCCGAAGGGTTTTCAGTGCACTATCTCTTCTGCCTTACACGCCTTTTATAGCATAGCATGGCATGGTATAATGAACCGCGAAAGCCTTGTCCAAATTGCTGCAGCCCCTGTATACTAGGGTGCAAGGTTTCGCTTAAAGCGAATGGGGGCCTGAATAGCCAGGACTCGGATGGGATTTTGGGTGGATTTAGGGTTGAGGTTCTTACAAATTCATGGGTTCCTATACCCTAAACCCTAAACCCTAGTAAGACTGGTAAAGGGATATTTGGAGGCTACAGTGCATCGGCTGGTTGCCATTCCCAGAGCAGGGTCTCTTTCCCAATATCCTGGCACGCAATCGCTGGGTATAGGAAACCCGAAACAGTTGCAAACCGGATTAAGGACACTTAGTGCTGGGATTATGTATACATTACTCTTAAGGATCGTTTCCAACTTGTGGGCTTCTACTCTGACCCTAAACCCCAAAGCAGTTACCTTTCATATCTTTTTCTATTCCTGACCGGTGGAGCTGGAGATCATGGAAGGCAAGGTGCCGAGCGGTGCAAGATATGAGACGGTGCAGCGCCTCTTGCTGTTAATGTAGGAGCCCAAATAATCACCAGTACTGTTTTGGGGCTTCCTTACTATAAGCATAATATAAAGGGCACCAAAACCCCTATTCTAATTATTAAGGCCCCTACATTAGGCCAGGCAGCAATGGCACCCCGTACCGCTGTGAAGCTTCCTTGCACCTTGTCGGCTCCTCATATGCTCTTCTGCCAGAAGGCGCTTGGTGGAGTGCAAGAACGGTGCACATGCCAAGAGGGGGCATGCTGGGAATGAACATGACAAAGGAGAGGGAGCTGCCACTACGGGGGCCCAGGGCGAAAAGAGCAAAGCAAGAACGCGACTCCGCGACAGAGGTGTCACAAAGCTGTGCTGAAGAAGACTTTGAATTGCCACTGACGATGACAATGCAGCACCAGCGGCACTACTATAGGGGCCTAACTAATTACCGATACTCTCTTGGGGGGGGTTCCTGATTAGACCCTGTTCTAATTACTAAGGCCCCTGCATTACTGGTGTGGCGTTTCCAGCTAAGGAAGCTCGTCTGGACGTGAGTTCAGAAGAAGTGTTTTGCCTTTGATTTCGATGTGAGGGTGCTTGTGGAGTTTTGTGGTCTTTCGGGCTGAACCCGCCAAGTGAAAGTTGCAGGCCTTTGTGAAACAAGACGAAACAGCAGGCCTTCTACTTATGTAGGGGAGGTTCGGGAGGATAGACACAATCGAATCCTGTGCAAGAGAACCATTAGGGTTCGGGTACCCTAAGCCCTAAACCTTGACCACTAAACTCTATTGCTTTAGTACTTGGGTGGTTTTCGGAGACGCTGGCCTCTGGATCACAGGGTCTCCAGGCCCTGCTTTAGCCTTGTAAACCTATGATTCCTTTCTATAAAGTTTGAGAAACTCTCCCCGATGAAGAAGCGTGGGTGTCTTACATTTATCATTCTTGTTATTCTGGAGGCTTGATGTTGGGTGGTTTTGGAGGCCTAGTTTCGGAGGTTGAGAACCACCGCGCCAAGAGCCAACCTACATTAAGTAAACCCTAGCCTAAACCCCTAAACCCCAGACCCTACCCTAAACCAGCAGCACACTTCTGCTTCTTGGGGCCCGGAAGCTGCAATCCAGTGACATTTTCCCGCCTTCTGGAAGGCGAGTGGTGGCTGCCGCGCCGTAAAGGCTAGTGTTCGTGTGTGTGTGTGTGTGTGTGCGTGCTTGAGTGATGTGTAACGGTTTGCAGGATGGAAGGTTTAGAGTTGAGGGTTTGGAGGTGTATGAAAGGTTCCGGGCTTAGGCTGCCTTGGGTGCATACGGGGCTGAGGGTCCAGATTCATGCCATGGTTTTAACTTTCTGTTGGCTTTGGGTTAATAAGCCCTAAACTCCAAACCTCGTGCTTGGAGGTTCAGTAGTTCTTCTGCAGTTGCTCCATATGAAGTGTATCAAGGCACTCACGTCAGAGATGAGCTGCGAGAAGTCGCGAATTATCAAGGCATATCCTCAAAGTGCACGCATGCAAACTTGAAGTCTGACAAGACGAAGAGATCCACATGATGGCCAGATCGCAGTTCACATGAACTCAGTACTTGAGGAGCCTGATAGTCAGACCCGGCATTTCCAGGTATGTAGCATAATTATTCTGACATATTTGGTATCCCATGTACATGCTCATGTGTATACATGTTAGATAACTATACATATATATATATATATTTATATTTATATCTGTAGTTGTATATACATTCATATCACACTTACACACAGATGACATATATAGATATGCATACATATATACACACAGATACATGCATACATACATACGTACATACATACATACATACATACATACATACATACGTACGTACGTACGTACATGCATACATACATGCCATTACATTACATTACATTAATACCTACCTGCCTACCTACCTACCTACCTACCTACCTACCTACCTACCTACCTACCTACCTACCTACCTACCTACCTACCTACATACATACCCTATATATACACACACAGACACACACCCGTCGAGACCCCAAGCTTCCTCAAAGCCGCAATCATCTCTGAGCGAGCCCAATTCCATACGGTATTTGTGGCCTGCATCTCAGAAAGAAAGCGAGTACAAAACACCCACTAGGCTTCGACGTGCGCGTCTGGCGTGCGAAGTGCAAGTGCAACCACAGCCATGAGGCAGTTGGGTTTGACGGTGGAGGGCTTTTCCCGAGAATTCGCGTTGCGGCTTAGTCACGTTTAGAGTTTAAGGTTTGCGACTTCGGGAAGTCAGAAGAATGTTTGTAAGGGTTTTTCTGTTATCGATGTGCTGTTGGCTTATCGAGTATCTTCTAAATCTGCGAGATCAGGGTTACCCACGAAGCAACCTGAACGAAACAAGTTTGCATGCACATGCAGATCAGCTTCCATTGTAAGATGGGGTTGTCAGAATCTTAGGAAGTCTTAGGATTCGGCAAGCCTGTGCGTTTAGAGTGTGGCATCCCTATTTGTGTGCGTGTCTTTGCTAGGATGGGTGGATGGGTGGGTGAGTGAGTGGTCCTGAACATCCTCTGATCTGATTTTCAGCCGAAAACCGTGAGCTCTTGGTCCCGAGACTTCGATTGGGAAGCATCGGTGTGGGAGGGGGAGGGGGGGGGTGGACGCATTTGAGTCTCCAATCGCTGGGGGATGTGCTTGGGGCTCTCACAGCCTTGCAGAGCTGTCAGTTTGCGCGGCCTGACCTTAAACCACCCTAACTGAAACCTAAAAAGGCCCAACATGCCATGATTGCATTGTACCCGATATTGTGCGGAATGGAGCTTTGACCGTGCATATCCGCACCTCCAGCGAACAGGGGAATATATAAGTCTAGAATCCATACATTGACATGATATCAGACGCGCTTGCATGGAACCCTTCAAGACACTTTTCCCTTTTTTGCTTTTCCCATCAGGGAACGTCGGAAGTAATATCCTGGTTTGTTAGGGCTACTCCGAGCAACAACAAGTGTAATGCGCTTATGCGAGAGCCTTTCGGTAATTTGGTCAGGAGCACGATCCTAACACCCTCTCCTGCCGTTGTCTCGGCCTGAGTTTTTGTCTTCACCACCGGGGCTTGGTTTCACATTGAATCGGACATGTCATCATGGCGGGGAGGGTCATTGCCAATCAACTCGAATAGAAGCGACAGAGGAATTCACCTCCAAACTCAAGCTGTCAACCCGATAGACCTCGATGCTGGCCCCTCCGGTGATACTACCCTAAACCCTAAACGCTAAACCTCTAAACCCTAAACCCTAAGCCCAACGTAGGGTCTTTTGATGTAGGCCCAGGATGTGAAGAGTAGATAACACTGATTTTCTTCGCGCGCCGAGCCCTGATGTTGTGATTCTCGCTTCTACTCGCCTCTACCATCAGCCCCAAACCCTAGACCCCAAACCTAAAATTAATGCAGGGGCCTAAATAGTTTCCTATACTAGTTTTGGGATTTATTATAATGATAGTATCATGGGCGCCAAAACCCTATTCTAATCATTAAGGCCCCTTTGTTAGTTCACCTGGTAGAAATGCAGCTTCCCACCACAATCGTTGAAACGTCGCAGTAAGATCCAAAGGGTCCGAAGTATCGTGTGGGGAGAGGGATACGCAGGCAAACCACAGGAATTCCCATGGGTAGGTAGACGGTTAGAGAGAGACGGAAGTTAGATAGAGATGAAGAGCGAGATAGAGATAGAGATAGCTACATGTATACAGATAGAGATAAAGATAGGCAGGGAGAGAGAGAGTGAGTGAGTGAGAGAGATGGAGACAGAGATTGGAGACGGAAGCAACGGATCGGTGGTTGGATATGTAGACACATGACTTTTGAATATGTAGGCACTTTGGGTCAAATGGTTGCGATTGCGGTTGGAACAATCACAGCAAAGATGTGCACAAGCACATATCGGTGTTTCCATTAGTTGCAGCCGTAGTAGCAGCAGCATCCAAGGCAAGTCGCAACTACCTGCATGAGCCGAAGCTTGCACCGGAAATCCGAAAAGTCCGGAAGCACAACGAGCAAAGGGGTCGGAATATTTGGCAAAAGTGTCATCTGCTAGTGCCCGCAGGCCTAGGTATACCGTATACCTATTGTAACAATCAAGGCCCTGATCTGATCGCATGCCATATACAGCCTTATCAAACCGTATTTTACAAAACCAGCAGCGTTGAAACGAGCACACGGCGTCAGTCTTCCATACATGGTCTCTCCTTCTCGAACCTGTGCATTCGTATTTGGGTGTTGTGTGAGCGGTGTTGCCTGCATGTCAAGAGCTGTATCAACCTCGTTGAGACTTTCTGATTCCATTTCTAGTTAGTAGCCCCTTTCCGAAGGCCTTTCACGCAGGATTTGGCATATCAGCGCTCATAAGGACTTGATTGAATTCGTGGCCGAATATTTGAATTTGTATTTTTCAATGATGCGAATAATTTCTTCGATGAATTACGGAAATTGTATATTTCATTTTGATGCTTAAGGTGGCCGTCGGCCATAATTAATGTATTCTTAGAAATTTGGCTAATTTGGATTTGGGTTATAGCCTTTCACCTGACCTGATTTGCGTCTGTCGTAATTTTGCCTGAGGCTGCGGCTGCCACAGCTTCAGCTCAGCCTGGGAGTGTTTGACATGCCAGGGCAAATGGGAGGACCCTAAACCATAAACCCTAAACCCTAAACTCCAAAGCATAAACCCTAAACCCTGAACCCTAAAGCCCTAAATCCTAAACCCCTAAACCCTAAACCCTCCTCTGCGGGTTGGGAGCTTTCGGACGTGTCGGGCCGATGGGACCATGCTTTTGTGCGTTGGGTAAGTGTGGGAGTTGGGGGTTTAGGGTTTAGGGTTTAGGGGGGTTGACCTGGAGGATCGAGGGAACTGGGGCTGGCTAGTCGTGAGGATTATTTAGGGAAGGAAGATGAAGAAGCAGACACATTCAAGCAGTAAGGCTTTGACGGTGATCCCTCAGAATCCAAAACATAATCCTAGAATCTTGAGCCCTACAGCCGGAATGACGGGAGTGTTTGTTCGCCTTATACCCGGAAGAAATCATATCAAGGCAGGCCGACGCACACCCTGGCATGTTCCGACACCATGACGTTTCCTAAAGCTAGGAATAAGAACCAATGCTACTCCCCTCCGCCTCTCCTTAACATAAACATAAGTTGGTACAATCAGGTTAGGTGTCTGGGCTTGGGGTGGTTTTTGGGTTTTGGGGAGTGAGACTTTCGGGGTTTGGCTTTTGGGGGCTCTGCAACTTTGCGACAATCGGCCTGGGGTTTTGGCTTTCGGGGTTTAGGGTTCAGGGTTTAGGGTTTAGGGGTTTATGGTGGAGGTGTTGCAAACACATCATACAAGCTCCTCGAGCACGCGAAAGTTTCTGAAAGCCCAATCGCAGGACCATGAATCGCTGTGGGAGAACGAGGAAGAAAGGCCGGGAATTGTTTCATCAGCAGACAGGCTTTGAAGGGTTTTGGAATCAGGCCTTAGACGGGTCTTTATGGGATGTTACAAGTGTCTTTGAAGAGTTTTGTTTTGTAGGGGCTGAGTCCTTCCAGGCTAGTGAATTGAGGTCTTAGAGGCCCTGGTGGATGTTGACAATGAAAGATGCCTTGATAAAGGTAAAAATCAAGCCTAAATAATTACCAATATTATTCCTTGGGGATTCTTATTATCACTATACGGCCAACGAGCCCAACACCCTATTCTAGTTGTTTAGGCTCTACATTGTACATCTTGTCATCTGCACTCAGGTAGGATTTGTAGGGTTGAGGATTTAAGTTCAAGGCACGTTTTAGGATTTGCGGGATTACAGGTTTCCGGGTTGAAGGGTGAACGGATTTATGGTCTAGGGGCCATATCCCGGAAGGGATTTGTACCGTCATCTTTTTCCTGATGGGCTTCCGAAATCAGGATCTGCAGTGGAGGTTGTGTATTTAGGTGAGCACGTCTATCAAAGACAGTTCAAACAAGCAAGCTAAGTCCTGAGATTTAAGCTGCAAGCCTTTCGTGCCTTAGACTACATAAGCCCTGCTTGTAAGGCTTGTAAGCCCAACAGGTTGGACACGGCCAACCCGACAGTCCCTGCCCACCTATACCCCCCTCTGAACTATTCGCCCTAAGCCGAAAAGCATGCACATTAGGCCCTGAACGCTGAGCTTTGAAGCTATGGACCATAAGACCCTATAGCCCTAAAAACCCTAAGTTGAAACGCTAGCGCCATGCCCTCTAACCTGAAAACCCTGAAGCCGTAGACCTTAGGATCTTATAGCTCCAAGACCCAAGGCACTATAGCTGTAGATGTTACGACCCGGTAGCCCCCAACCCTACACCCCCAAACTACAGACCACTAGACCCTAGAGAGCCCTACTAATATAGGGGCCTTAATGATTACCTAACTATTTTAACGGTTCCTTATTGTAATTATAGTATAATGTACCTCAAAGCCCTATTCTAATTATTAAGGCCTTATACATTAACCAAACTAACTAAACCTTAACCCCTGAAGCGGGGATAAACCCCAAATCCCTATAACTCTAAAGCTTTGAACCCTAAGCCTGACACCCTCAAACCCTAAGACCATAGACCTCAAGCCGATCACCCCTTTGGCCCCAAAGCGCGAAACAGCTTTGCTCATATTAGGGTTGGGTTTAGAGTCTAGGGGTTTGGGGTTTAGGGTTTAGGGGTTTAGGGTTCAGGGCTTCCGCTGGAAAGTTCTACGCGGGCTTTAACAAGCTGAAGTTCTATAGGGGTTTTAGCAGGGTTCTGGAAGGCTGCGGGGGGTAACTCATGTGAATCGTGGTCTCCCAGTTGAGGTCACAATCAACTCTGAAGATGAGGAGCTTGAGCCAGTGGACCCGCTGGAAGCATCGCAACCGTCACAAGTGCCGAAGAATCGGTTCACACCAGAGGTCGACGAGGACCTGTTTGTCCCTTAAGAGGACAAGACGGACCAGGATCACTTGTTCTTTGGTCACCATCCCTCGAAGCGATCTCTGCGTCAGGGCTCGGGAGTGAGTCCTGCAAGTCGCAGAAAAGATGCTAAGATTCCGCAGAGTTGCTGAATCCGAGATATGGTTTACATGTGCAGGTCTTGATTGCGGATCCAACAACCTGCTGCTCTAGGGCTATGTCACACCCTCTGAATGTGGGCGCTCTACAACCTAAACCCTAAACCCTAAACCCTAACACCTAAACCCTAAAACCTAAGCTCTGATCCTAAACCTTGATCCTCTTTAGCTTGTGGTTTGGAAGAGCGACCGGCTTGCATGAAGTACTGCAAAAGCCTGAGTAGTTACCAATATTAGGTGCCATAATGTGTCCCCCCCCAAACCCTATTCTAATTATGAACGCCCTTGGCGTAGCAGGTGCCGGGTGTCTGTTGTTTCGAGTTGCACGAAGGGCCTGCACTGCGTTCTGGCTTAGTGGCCTTAATCAGCGTTCATGTCGTGACCATTTTCTACTCAAACAGCTCTAGAAAGTACAGCTTCATCTTCAAATCGTGTGAAAGCCCTGCAAAGACCCTAGCAACCCACTACAGTTCCTGCTACGCCCTTGTTCAGGAGGTTACAAGGCAAGCCTATCCGCGAGGCACGGATGGGCACTTCCACATGAGGAGAGAGATTACTTTAACATGTTATTCCTCAGGGTTCCCTAACTGTGTATGCATATATGTATGTAAACACACCGTGCATTATACATGTTTGGTGTGTACTAAATCGTTTTACACGCACACACACTCTCTCCCTCCCCCTCTTTATGTTCGTACATATATATATATATATAGCGAGATATAGAGATATTCTCACATGTAACATCAAAAACAATAAATAAGTACATATAAATATATATGCATACATACACGTGACTATAATTATATGCCCTTGAGTTACTACGTTACCGAGGTACACCTATAGGGCACGAGTATATGGTACGTCAACCTAGAGGCTGCATAGATCCCTTCCTGCTTCCCTTGTGAGCTCCGTTTTAGGGTTCCTTGTGGTTGGGGGTGAAGGTTTGGAGGTTGGGGCTTTAGGGTTTAGGGTCCGTCAGGCATGCTCAGATCGCAATGGCAATGGCAACGCTCCTGTCAATTCGTCATCATGCGGCTGCTTCGGGACAGTCCGCAATGGAAGCATGAATGAAATGAGCCTTAAAGTCCAAATTGCAATCCTGATTATTCTAAACATGTCTCTAAAGCCCAAACGCTTAGCCCCAAACTCTCTGAATGCCTAGACATCCCTCCCCCTCCCCAACCTGCCGTCTCAGCATTCGCGGCTCTGGATAGTCCCCGGGATGTTTCTGTGAAAGGCTTGCAGAAAGCCATGCCTCAACAAATGCTGTCTGTCACGCCATCGCCAAACGTCGCATGACTACAGAAAGAACGCAGGTAGTCTTGTCTCCAAGGCCTCAGAAATTGTCCGAAATCCTATCCCCTTCAACCAAAGAGACTGACCAGTCGAAAAAAGTCCACCATGTCCGCGTCCGGCTCGTCAAGCTCCAAGCTTTTGGGCGCCTGCTTTCTGGTGACGGGCTCGGCCAGGGGGCTCGGCAAGGCACCTTTGGCTGTCCTTGGGCTTTCAGAAGCGTGTGGGGGAACTTGGAGGATCATGGGACTTAGTAAGTAAGGTTATAAGTCCCTTAATTGGGGTTATAAGTATAGTTACCCTAATTATAACCCTACTTACTAAGTCCCATGATCCTTTAAGTAGTGCTTATGGTTTCTACTGGGATTTTGGTAAATTTTATACCTTCAGAACCCCAAACCCACTTTTTTGTAGATTCTTATGATAAACCCTAATATGGGATTTTTGGGGACCCTACAGAAAAGTTGGTTTTGGGTTCTTAAGGTAGGGTTCAGGGTAAGGACCTGATAAGTGTTCTTGTTCTTCGTATGCTTACGTCCTCGAACATTCTCTGGGACGCTGACCATTTGTGTACCTGCAATAGCGTACTAGCAATAGCCGTCCGTCATTCTTAGTCTTGTCCTTGTGGTTTATAGGACTGGAAGTCGAATTGATAGATTTGCCATTTCTCACTGGTGTTTTGTTGGCTGGGCTTGAGTAATTGAATACTGCACAAGGCTTCGAGTTGGGACCGTGCACATCGGCAAGTTTGGTGTTCTTTCTAATCTAAATTCATGAAGCAGGCCATTGCGGAGTACTTGTGCCAGTGCGGGGCACGCGTGGTTATCACTGACCTTCCGTCCAACCAGGCACGGCTCAGAGCAAACACTCAGCCGCTGCATGATTGCGGACGTTTGAATCAGTTGCTATCCCCTAAAGAGCCTAAACGGGCCTAAACCCTAAGTTCTATACTCTTTGCACCTGTGCTATGGCGAGGAGAGCCTACGCGACTTTGCGAAGAGCGAAGGAATTCTTGAGGGCCCGGTAGGCGACCTCGCAGATGAGGCATGGGTGTTTTCGTCAGTTCTCTAACGGTTCTACACAGTTTCTGTACGGGTCATGTTCGTGAGGGTTGAAGTTTTAGTGTCTAGGGGTTTAGGTTGCTGAAGGCTACTGCATTCATGCTGCAGTGTTGTTTTGGAGCTAACGGCTCTTAAAGGGCTCTCTGTGGCTTCGGGGCGTTTGAGTGGTGTTTCCAAAGCGTTTCAACGTCTTTCTAATGCTCGTTGTTCAGCTGTTCGGACTTGCTCTGAAGGTTGTCTTTCCCCAAGCGGTCCTAGGCACTGTTATGGTGGATACTTTCCCAAAACAAAATAAGGGTTCCCAACAGAGAAACCCAACATTCTACCACATAGGTCCTTTGGACCTTTTGGGCTTGTGTGCCTGTGCAGCTTTGAAGGCGTGAGTGTTTCAGGACATTAGGGTTTAGAACTCTATGCCTGCGGCTGAGCTTGGGTCTGCGAGGGCTTGTCGGCATACATTATGATATACACTGCTGTAATGTACTACGATTTACTAAAATACTTGCAAGCCCTACACATGTTCAGAGTTTCAGCCTCAGCCTCTAAACGGGTGTAGGGCTTGCAAGGATTTCTTACGGTGAGCCCCTTATACTATCCCTCAAACAAGTAGGTGTAGAAGCCTCGAAGCCTTCCCATAGGTGGAACTCCTAAGCCTTAAAACCTGCAAAACCCTAAACCCTAAGCCCTAAAGCCCAAACCCTAAAACCGGCAAAACCCTAAACCCTACAAACCCCAAGCCCTAAACCCTACAAGCCCTAAACTCCATGAGCCCTCGATTGAGAGGCTGAGTAGATAAGCTTTATCCCGTTTTGGGCTTATGCAATCCTACTATATTTCAAAAAGTCAACCTTTTCTTGGCGCTTCTGTAATTCTACTATAATGCAAAACGCCAACCTTTTCTAGGGCTTATATTTAATCCTACTATACTTCAAAAAGGTCAACTGTTTTGTGCTTATGTAATCCGACCATAACTCAAAAAGTCACCTTTTTGGGGTGCTTAGGTAATCCTACTATAATGCGAAAGGTCAACCCTTGTTGGTGAAGCTTCTGTAATCCTACGATATCTCAAAAGGTTATAACCTTTTCTGAGCTAGGCTACTCAGCTCCCAACCTATAGGGTCATACCCTACCCCTTAACCATAAACCTAGGTGTCTTAACAAAGGGGTAGGGTATGACCCTATAGGAAGTATAAGATCCCAACAGGCCTTCTGTGCCCGGCTGCTGGACGAAGCGCTGCGTCTGGCGGGCCCGGGGGGACTCGATGGCTTGGTAGCTTGAGCTGAGTTTGGGGGTTTAGTGTAGGGGCCTTAATAATTAGAATAGGGTTTTGGGGGGATTTCTTAGTATACTTACAGTAAAATATACCACCGGCCTTTAATAATTAGAATAGGGTTTTGGTGGTTTCTTTCGTATAATTATAGTAAAGTATACCCCAAAAACCCTACAGGCCCCCATGTTACTTAGGGTTCAGGGTTTTGGGGCTTAGGGTTCCGTCTTCGAGCGCAGGGTTTCGGGTTTCGGGTGCCATGTGTCGCAGGAGCTGGTTGCACTACTGCTGTTAATGTTAGGGTTTAGGGTTTAGGGTTTAGGGTTTAGGGTTTAGGGGTTTAGGGTTTAGGGCTTAGGGTTTAGGGTTTAGGTTTAGGGTTTAGGTCATGTTCGTGAGTCTTGTTGTGATACATGGGTAGTTTTCTAAATTAGGGTCCCTTTGGGGGCCCGTTTCACAAGGGTGCCGTACTATATTGGGGACCTAAAAAGGGACCCTAATCTAGAGAACTACCCACATGTTAATTAGCATTGGGTTCGTATACGATTTCGGCAACTACCCTTGTGCTACGGGTAGCCCCGCAATACAACCGCAAGCCCATGTTCCGAAGGAGCCTTGTATTATACCCCCACCACATCCCCTTATCATGACCCCTATCCCATCACCCTTCTTCCACTCTTGCAGTATCCTCTATAGTAACGCTTACGGGTTCACTCAGAAGAACCCTTCCCTAAACCCTAAACCCTACAAGAACCCTAAACCCGAAACCATCCTATACCCTAAATGCTAAGCCATCCCTATAAGCCCGACACCCCTCAACAAGCCCAGGTGAACAATGCTGGCATCGGCCTCTTCACGGCCGTGCTCGGAGGAACTGATCCGGCGGAGGTCCAGCGCTGCCCCTCGACTCTGCTGAAGTAGGACTTTCAACGAACCCTAGCATAGCAGCCTCAAAGGAACCCTCAACCCTAAATCCCTCAATTGAACCCTAAACCCTAAACCGGAGCCCTAAACCCTAAATCCCTCAATTGAACCCTAAACCCTAAACTCTTAATCCCTCAGAAGAACCCTAAACTCAAAATCCCTCAAAGGAACCCTAACCGCTAAACCCTTAATCCCTCAGAGGAGCCCTAAACCATAAACCCAAAATCCCTCAAAGCAACCCCAAACCCAAAATCCCTCAAGGGAAGCCTATGACAGCACTGGGAGCCGTTTAGGATTCCTCTGGGTTTTGTGTAAAGGACTGAGAAGCTTCTTGAGGGTGAAGGGGCGGGGGCGGGGGGGGGGGG
>CAJNDV010018247.1:37640-54046 GCA_905221635.1 Symbiodinium sp. CCMP2456 | reverse complement strand
CGGCGGGGGGGGTGGGGGGGTGGGGGAGGGGGTCTAAACCCCAAACCCTAAACCCTAAGATTGATGTGCATGCGTCTCCGGATTTGCATAGTGTCATTACCATATCACGCTTTGCTGCTAGTGTAGTATCTGACGTTTGCAACAGCTGTCGTTCTCGTCGCCGCCGGCACAGGAAATCGAGAAGATGAAGTACAAGATCTTTGCAAAGCAGGCAGCACAGCACCACCCTAAACCCCAAGCCTCTAAGTGTCCTTGACAACCATTGCACAAGCCCTGCTAGAGCTAGAGCCTCATTCATATAGCTCTCACGATAAGGATCTTGGTTTCTTTTTCGGTTGACTCGGATCCAGCAAACCCTACACTCCAAAACCCTGAGCCCTATCAAGGGCAGTCGAGTTAAACCCAGAGAGATCCAGGACAGAGCAAAATAAGGCAAAATCCTGCTTTCGTCGTTCAGGGCTGGTGAAGCGTTCTATAAGGGTTTGGGTGAGGGGTTTCAGGTTTTAGGGGTTTTCAGCCTGCAGATCAGGGTTTTGACCAGGATTGTCTGTCAGTGGCTTCCCAAACAAAAAATGGACAGAGGGGGGATAATCTTTTGTAAGGGGAGGGATTTGAGCTGAGCCGCCGGAGTCCAAACGACAACAAAACTTGCAGAACCACCACAGAGTCGCATGATGTTCCAGCATAAGAACACCTTTATGAAACCCTCATAATGCCCTACAGAAGCCCTATGAAGCCCTTTGACAGGTACTATAGCATGCGCGAACCTCGAAACCCTAAGCGCTAAGCTCTAAACTCTAAGCTCTGAGCCCGAAACCCTAAACTCTAAATCCTAAAGCTTGGAAAAAGGGGTTAAACAAAAAAAAACAACCTAAAGGTCAAGACTCTGAATCCTAAGCCCGGTGAAGGCCACCGGCACAGACCCACCGATGAGGGTTTTTTAAAAAAAGGGTCTTAAAAAAACGATGGTTTTTAAAAAACCCTCTTGAAGGCCACCGGCAAAGACCCACGGATGAGCTTCGACGAGTCGAAGGCTTGGGTTGAAGCCAAAGGCGGGCGCTTAATGACGACCCACGACACTCATCTGTTTCATATTGGGGCCATAATCAGTAGAATACGGTTCCCTTAAAGGGGTTACTATAGGGGTTGTTATAAGGCTGCTATAAGGGTTTAATATAGGGACCTTAATCATTAGAATGGGGTTTTGGGGTAGATTATACTATAATTAGTATAAGGAGCCCCCAAAATAGTATTGGTAATTATTTAGGCCCCAACAGTAGGGACTTAGGGGCTCTATCTAGAATTCGATATGAGGGTCCCTTACTGTCGCCGCCTTCCTGCTGCTTTAGTCTGCAGCACGTAGAAGGGATTACTTGGCCCCTGAGGGTGAAGAGCTGTTGCTTGAGGGCTGAGGTGCAGACTTCGGACTTTGTGCTTTTCGTGTATGATTTTTAGTTTCGATCGCTGCGGCCTTAACCCTAAGGCTCCAAACCCTATCCCCCTCAACCCTAAACCCTGCTGAGGAAGCACGGCTATGGATCAACCTGCATCCACAGCTCTTCTCCGACCATGGAGCCGTCCTTAAATGACGACTCCCAGTGAAGGGTGTTGAAGCAGTCAGTACTCAACACCTATCGTCAACACCACATCCTTAACCCTCCGTTGAGGTTTCGACATGTGGGTTCCCGTCGAAGAGCCTGACGGCACAAAGGACTACTTGCAGGCGGAGCGGCACCGGGTTGTTGATCTTCTGGGGTTTGGGGGTAGTAGGTTGCTGCAGCAGTTCTACGAGGATTCCTATAAGGGTGTTACAAAGGTTCTGTAAGGAGGCTCTCCAGGAGCGAGGGGTTGAGGGTTTTCGGAATTGGGCTTGAGGGTTTCTAGATGTCGACCCCATCATTCGACAACCAGGAGCACTCACTTTTACTGTTATATTTCGGACACTCTGAAACCTTAATCCCTAAACCCTAAACCCTAAACCCCTAAACCCTACACCCCAAGCCCTAAGCCCCTAAACCCTACACCCTAAGCCCTAAACCCCTAAACCCTAAACCCTCATCCCTAAATCCCTAAATCCCTAAATCCCCAAATCCCTAGTCCCTGAATCCCTAAATCCCTAAAGCCTAAGCGCTGAACCCCTGCAATCATCACAACCCGGGCCTGGCTGGGCTCGGGAGGAAACCTTTGGAGAGCAGTCTCGTTCAGAAAGGACAGGTCCATTAAGCCTCACTAAGGGGGTTTAGGGGTTTAGGGGTTCAGGGTTTAGGGTGCCAGAAAAGCCTACCTTCCTTTGCAAAGCTCTCTGAACACTTCCAACGCCGGGGACGTTCAGGTGTAGGGCTCTAGTATTCCGGGGGGATCATGCCAATGGCAAGATGTAAGACACCGAAAAAGGGATATTGCCGCCTCAGCACCTAGCCATGTCAACCATCTTCATAAGTTCATCTAAACCCTAAACCCCAAACCCTAAACCCTAAACCCTAAACCCTAAACCCTAAACCCTGGCAGCCAGGCCGGGCACAGGGAGCTAGTTTGCACACCGACTTCATATCTTCGGCCCTTCCCTCGGGTTTTAGTTGTTAGGGGTAGGGGTTTAGGGTTTAGGGTTTAGGGTTTAGGGTTTAGGGTTTAGGGTTTAGTGTTGGGGTAGGGTTTAGGGGTTTAGGATTTGGAGTTTAGGGTTTGGGGCTTAGGGGTTTAGGGTTTATGAATCCTAAACCCTAAACCCGAGCTTCAGACAGTCTCCCCAAACTCGTCGACTCCCGGATGGTTTTTATTTTTCGTGACTTCGGTACGCAGCGACAGTAGGTTACTAGAATTGCCTTCGCGTCCATCATTTGGGGCCCCTGCCAGACGCAATTCCCACAAGCATTCAATCCAGAAATGTTTTCCATGTCCATGATGTCGGAACAAAGCGGAATTATAGGCACTCCGCCAACAAAAGCAGCACTGTCCCTCCTAACGCGACACCACAGCGCACGACACAACCAGAATCATGGGCCCTGAAATCGTTTCCGTTTCCAGTGCTTCGCTGCCCAATGATTTGGGCCCTCCAAAACCGCACCCCCAGCCTCCCCCCCTCGACAACCCTAAACCAACCCCTGAACCCCAAACCCTACACCCCAAACCCCAAACCCTAAACCCCAAACCCTAAACCGTGCCCTGTAACCTAGACCCTAGAGCCTAAACCCTAGACTCCGGAAGCTCAAAAGGTTCACAAACCCTGGGAAAAACATCAACTCCGAAAGAGCGAATAACTTCGTATCTTTACCCGAATGGTGAGGATACTTTCCAAAATCATAATATAAGGATTCCTAATATAGAAAGCATCCTACTATAAAGGTACTTTGGACCCTTTGGGTGACTGTGCAACCTAATGAAGGGGGGCCCTTCATATGGGTAGTTTTCCTAAATTCGGGCCCATTTTTAGGTCCCCAATATAGTACAGCATCCGTATCAAAAGGACCCGGACCCCAAATCGGACCGTGATTTAGAGAACTAGCAGGATCAGTACTCTAAGACGCTAAGAAGCCAGAAGAAGTAGCTCGAATACCAGGAATTCCCTACACCACTCTTCTGGTGGGGTTTAGGGTTTAGGGTCTAAGGTCATAGCAAGAACCCCCCCCTGAATTGCCAAACAACCCTTGTACAACCCATAAAGACTCTTATATGGCACCTGTAAGAGCCCTATGCAATGCGAAAAGTCATTCTTAGAATTCCGCCGCGCTGCAATGGTTACGACCCTAAACCCTAAACCCTAAACCCTAAACCCTAAACCCGAAACCCTAACGGAAGGCCGGAAACGTGCCGTGGGCAGAACCCGGGAAGTCGCACAATGCATTGCCAGCTGCTCAGTTTAGGATTTAGAGTTTGGGTTGGTGACTGAAGACCTACTTCCTTAAAGCCCCTAAACCCTAAGCCCTAAACCCGAAACCCTCAAAACCCTCAAGTCCTAAGTGCCTGAAGACTGTCAGAATCCTCAAAGCCTCGGGCCGAAAAGCCTTGGAGCACAGCGCTAGATCCCTAAACTCTGAAACTCTGGGCCCCGAGTTCCGAGTTCTAAAACCCTACAGCACAAAAAGCGTCAACCCGCACCACACCCTAGCTCCTAAACGCCTAAAGCCCGAATGCCCTAGGCCTGTATAGGCTTCGGAGGCTCACGGGTGCCGAAGCTCGGGTTTGAAAACCGACGGGGTGGGGTTCAGGGGGCTTCGAGCGTTTGATGCTTCGTGCGGTCGGGTGCAAGGATTTAGGGAGTTTAGGGCGCGGGGGTTTAGGGTTTAGGGTTTAAGGGTTGGGTGTCGGGTTGAGGTTGTAGCTACCACTGTATAAGATTTGCACGCCTTGGCGGCCGAGTTGAACTACACAGCGGGCTTGAATAAATGATGTTAGCGTTTAGGGTTTGTCGCACCCGGGTCAACAGAGAGCTCAAAACACAAAAGTCCCAACCATGTCGCTGCAAACGGAAGGTGGTGCCCCTGATGCGTTTAGGGTTCAGGGTTTAGACGGAAAGTAGTCCCGCTTTGAGTGCCAGTGTCAGTGCTGTTGTGTAAGTTTACTGCATCGGGCTGATCCTAAACCCTAAACCCTAAACCCTAAATCCTTAAAGCCTTAAACCCTAAACCCTAAAGCCTTAAAGCCCTAAGCCCTAAAGCCTTAAAGCCCTAAAGCCCCAATCTCTGAAGCCAGAATCCCCACACCCTAAACCACACCAGAAAGCCCTTAAGTCCCTAAAGTCCTAAACCCTAAACCCTAAACCCTAAACCCTAAACCCTAAACCCCTAAACCCTAAACCCTAAACCCTAAACCCTCGAGTCCGAAACTAAGAATCCCCAAGGCTAGCCTCTCAAGCCACAGGGGCTTCGGGGATGGAGTCAACCCATACCATGAATCTTTAAGGGTCTAGGGGTTTAGGGTTTAGGGTCTAGAGGTTCGGGGTTTAGGGTTTAGGGTCTATAGGGTTTAGGGTCTAGGGTTCAGCGTTTAGGGTTTAGGGTTTGAGGGTGACCCTAAACCCTATTTAAATCCTACACCCGTAGCTTGGGGGTTTAGGGGGTTTGAGTCTCTTTTGAGCCCCAGACGCACTCCCAGATCCCTAGACCCTAAAACCCCTCTAAGCCCCCAAACCCCCAGACCCCCAAAACCGCAAAACCCCTGAACCCCTAAACCCCTAAACCCCTAAACCCTAAACCCAAAACCCCAAAACCCTAAACCCCTTAAGCCCCAAAGCCCTAATGAAACCCTAAACCCCAAACCCCAGACCCTAAACCCCAAAGCCCTAAACCCCTTAAACCCCTAAACCCTAGTGAAACCCTAAACCCTAAACCCAAAACCCCGAATCCAAAAGCCCTAAACCCCTTAAACCCCTAAACCCTAATGAAACCGTAAACCCAAAGCCCCAAAACCCTCAACCCAAAAGCCCTAAACCCTAAACCCCTAAACCCAAATAGCACCCCTGAACTCTAAACCCCAAACCCCCAAAACCCCAGAACCCCAAACCCCCCAAAAGCCCTAAACCCTAAACCCCTAGAGCCCTAAAGCCTTAAACCCCAATGAAACCCTAAGTGCGCCATGACTGAGGTGGGAATTTCCGAAAATTGGGGGTACCTTATTTTGGGGTCCTTAGAATAGGGACCCTATTTTTTAGGGTACTATATTAGGGTCCCCTATTTTCGGATCCCTAAACCCTAAACCCTAAACCCTAAACCCCCAGGTTTGGATGGCCCTCTTGGTCGGCAGACGCTTCCTTGCACCTCGGCTCTTGGCTTCTGTGGTCTTCGGGTTCAGGTTCTAGGGTTTAGGATTTAGGGTTTAGGGTTTAGGGTTTAGGGGAGTCCAGGGTATAGGGTTCTGGGCTTAGGGTTCAGGTTCTAGGCTTTAGGGCTTTGGGTTTAGGGGAGTCCAGGGTTTAGGGTTTAGGGCTTAGGGTTTAGGGGAGTCTAGGGTTTAGGGTTTAGGGGAGTCTAGGGTATAGGGTTTAGGATCAAGGGTCGAGGGTTAGGGATTAGGGTGAGGTTACTTACCCCCCTCTCTCCCTTTCCTAGGTTCCAGAATGCGGTGCACAGCGCGACCTTGGTTGTTGTCTATTTGGTCTACCGAAACATAAACCCAAAGCCGGCCGTCATGCTCGTCACAAGTGGTGTCAGACAACATGTAGGGAATCTGACACTGTGGAGTACAGGACAGGACTACGTGGGTCCCCAAACATATCCCTCAATCCTTAACATGCCGGAGTTCATCCCGACCGTACGTACGTTGATCTTATGAGTCATTGTACATTCCTTCATCACTGGTGTTCGAGCCATCTCGGCTTGCTATAAGTTAAAACTTCGTTCCAAAGAATCAGATCCTACGGTACGGACCGATACGGACCCCACAAAGCCCCCGTAGTACTTTTGAGACATCTCCCAAACACCACTCAGCCCAATCTTAAAACCCTATATAGGTCCCACAGAAGCGCCAAGTTTTGAAGAAGCACAGACGTTAAGCATGTTCCGATCCTCACGCGAGTTAGGATTTGTATCTTAGTCAAGGGATATTGGAGTCACCGGGCCGTCCTAAAGAATTTCATAAGATCACTGCAAGATCACCAGAAGAACCGCAAAACCCTATGCAAAACACTCTCTCGAGTGGCAGGCAGCTTTGGAATGTTGATGAGCGCTTGCTGCTTTGGATTCAGAAGGACGGTTCATGGAAGAGGGTGCTGTAGGGTTGAGGGGAATTATGGAGTGTATCGTTTGTTTTATAGTCTCAGCCTTTCCAAAACCACCCCAGGTAAGCTTAGTACCGCCCTGATGGTTCTTAGTTCTGGGGATTAAGGGTCTGATGCAGGGCAGGGGCGGGGCGTGGGGGCTTCAGGTTTTAGTTTTTGGTTGAAGGTGTAGGGGTACATTCTGAGGCTTCCGTTTTCTTCCGGTCTGTTCCATCCTGCTCGCATGGCCCGTTGTTTAGGCGGTGCTTGCTTGCGCTGGCTCCGTCGAAAGACGTACGGTGAGCATCTGTGGCATGCACGCGCGCGGCATGTCGAACCATAGGTCCTGAGCCCTCAGCCCATGGGGCTGCAAAAACGCGCCCACAACCGTAACCTCTAAGCCCCCAAACTCCAGAAGGTAAGGGGCCCGAGTATGGCCCTTTTGCGGATCCGAACCTGTAAAGGAGTGCGTAGTTCGAACCGGCCCGAAGTGGTGGTCGTGGTCGTTCAGCATGTTGCTTCTTCAGGCTTTGAGAAACAACTGAAGCCTCAAGTATGATTACTAAAAGGGCCTAAATCATTGCCCATACTATTTTGGGGGGTTTTCCTTCTTATTATAATTTTAGTACAATATGCCCGAAAACCTTACTCTAATTGTTAAGGCCCTAAACCCTAAACCCTTATAGAACCCTAAGGAACCCTTTAAGGGAACCCCAAAACCCTTGCTAATTATTAAGGCCCCTTTTAGCTTAAGGTTGTGAGATTGGGGAGGTTCGGGCTTAAGGTTTCCAGCTGTCCGAAGCACCAAGAATCCTCTGGGCGCAAGGCACCTTCCCTAAATCCCCAGAGGTGCTGCTGTTTAGGGGTGTTTTTTGGGTTTTGGTGTTTAGGGTTTAGGGTTTGGGTGTTTAGGATTTAGGGGTTCAGGGTTGATGTTGTGATGGGATGACGGAAAGACCGCCACTGGTGCTTCCTGCTGCATAGATGTGCAAGTTTCGGTTCCAGGAGGGGTTGTCAATTGCATTGGCAGATGCGAAATATCAGTTCCAGTTGATCTTGCAAACCGTGTGACCTGGTTTGCCACTTGCGCCTTACAGGTTACGGCTTAGGGAGTGCACTCCGCTTTATTGTGTTGTGTTGGCTTTACAACGCTGTGGCTGAATGCGTCCTGGTGAAGTAGCTTGCCGCAGGCCTTGCTGTATGTGCTGATCTTCCCGTGTGTCGCTGGTTCATTTCGTGCTTACATTGCCTTCCGTTCCTGGCTTCATGCTGTAATGTGTTGTGCCGTGAGGTCTTCTGCAGCTAGTGCATGATATGTGACGGGAAGGACGTTTTGACTTTGTGGTGCATATGACTCCATAAAGTAGTGTTGCAGTGCATCTACAAGTTGCCAATTGCAGCAGGTGTCGGCAGTATGTTATGATGTGCTTCTGCTGCTATATGTCAAAGAACACCAACTTGGACGGCAACATGGGCTGAGCTCATGATGTTTATGAACTTTCTCGGGTGTTCCATGCTATCTTCCGCTGCAGTCCTGGTAGTGCCGTGTCACACTCTCGCATTGATGCTGTCATATGTGCTCGGTCGGCCATATCGTGCAGCACTCTCAGGAATTGTACTTCCACTTTCTGACTGCTCTGCCAATCATTTCGTCATTCCTAGGGTCCTAGACCCTAAACCCTAAACCCCAAGCCCTAAACTCGAGACCCGAAACCCTAGACTCTATAAACCCTAAGCCCTTAAACCCTAAGCCCCAGACCTGCATGGTCGGCACATGTCATTTCAACAAGCTGTGGTCTATGCGTCGGATTTCCGGAAGAAGTTTGCGCGTGCGAGCGTGTGTGTGTGTGTATGTGTGTGTGTGTGTAGAATCCTCTGCCCATGAGCCACCTGCCCTCAAGTGCAGTTATAGATCCTAAACGCCAAGACCATTCCGCCTAACCCTCGACTAAACCCTAAACTTGCCCTAAACCCTAAACCCCTAAACTCCTAAACCCACAAACCCTAAACCCTTAACCCTGAACTCCAAACCCTAAATCCCTAAACCCGAAACCCCCAGACTTCAGAGCTGAGTCGATAGGAGCTGGTGACGCAATCCGTGTGGCCGGGAGACACCATTTCGCAGCTTGCCTAATGTCGGGGTCGTAAGGATTTGTTAGTGGGTTTTGAGGGCTGCTTGCGGGTTTTAGAGATTTTCTGGTGGTTTTATTATTCAACGTTGTTACGGATTTTCTGGTGTTCTGAGGGTTTACAGTAAGGGTTTAGGGATCAGGTTTTGGGGCTTAGTGAGTTCTGGGTTTGAGAGTTTTTGTGGGCACGGGATGCGGTTCTTCACAGGTTGTCGAGACACTTTTTATTATTGTTATTCGTGCTAGTACTGTTATTATCAGTATTATCATTATTATTATTGTTGTTATTGTTGTTATTACCATTATATAGGTAGTATTATAGCAGGTCGTCCGAGCCTTATCCTGTAGCGTAACGTGCAAGGCAACAGCTTCAGCCGATATGCAAGTCCACTAACAGTTCATGGTATTGAGCACCTAAAGCCTAGACCCTTGCCACCAAGTCCTTCACCCGAAGACCAACACCTCATAAGCATAAAAAGAGCTTGGGACCC
This sequence comes from Symbiodinium sp. CCMP2456, assembly GCA_905221635.1. Lineage (NCBI taxonomy): Eukaryota > Dinophyceae > Suessiales > Symbiodiniaceae > Symbiodinium > Symbiodinium sp. CCMP2456. Next base: position 44,735 of record CAJNDV010018247.1, on the reverse strand, counting down.
CAATTGCAGAAGAAAACTCCGAAACAACCCTAAACGCTAAACCCTAAACCCTGAACCCTAAACCCTAAACCCTACACCCTACATAAAAGCCCCAGAGCCTGCACGGCCAAAGCCCTGAACACTACATGCGTTAGGGGTTTCATGTGTGTTTTGAGGGGAACCGGTATGAGGTTCAAACGGGTTCTACAGGGTGTATAGGGCTTTGGGTTTTTCTAGAATCTATGAGGCGAAGTTTTAAATACGAGTTTCCACGAGTCAGGCGAGTTAGGCTTACCGAATTCGGGGGGTCCTGATGCTCAGGATCCTACTATGTCAGGTTTTGAGTTGGACCAACATGGTTCCTCAGGATTCCTTCCTTTCAGTATACCATTTTTTACAGTCATGGGCCCCCCGCCCAAGCCCTACTCTACCTATTAAGGCCCCTATAATATCTTGTGGACGTTTCAGGAAACAGGGAAGCTCAGTATCGCCCCTTCACAACGCCTCAAACAGGACCCAAGAGTTCCAGAATCTTTGGTGGATCCCTCTTTCCAAGTTTTCATCCCCCCCAAAAAAATCCGAATCCCCTAAACCCTAAACCCAAGCCCTAAACCCTAAACCCTAAACCCTAAACCGTTATCGCGTTGGTGTCTGTGGCGGCTGTGATGTTGCTGATTTGTGGGGGGGTTTGGTCCGAGCCTGCGCTTTGGGGAGACCGACGCCACCAACAGAAACCCTAAACACTCAACGCTGAACCCTAAACCCTAAACCCTAAACCCTAAAACCCTAAACCCTAAGTAAAGCCCTAAACCCAAAACCCTAGAACCCTTAACTTTTTTCGGCCCTTTGAATAGCCTTGGTCCAGCGGAGGATACTCCCCGTTGGACCCGACTACGGTTTAGGGTTTAGGCTTTAGGGTTTAGGGCTTAGGGTCAAGGGTTTAGGGTGTAGCGTTTAGGGTTTAGGGTTTAGAGTTTAGGGCTTAAGGTTTAACGGTTTAAGTGTTCCTTATACCACCGAGAAAAAGCAAGCTTTTATTGACCACCTAGGCAGGGTAAAGCGATGGATGTGTTGAGCATGTTGAGCACGGCCAAACGAAACAACCGAGAAGAGGTACGGAAAGAGCCAAGACGACGCAGCAAAAAGCAACAGAGAAAGGGTGAAGTGGCGAAGACCAGATTTGAAGGAAGTGTAGGGGAAGGAAGAGTGGCAGAGACGAAGGAAGGATGGACCAACGGACAAGAGGGGGAGGGCAGAGCAAGGTGGAAATCCCTGCCGAGCAGAAATCAAGGGCAGATCAGAGAAGCGGCAGGGAAAGATCAGAAAAGATTCAGAAGAAAACAGTGAAAAGGGAGAAAAGCAGGGGCTACAGGAAGCAAGGGTGGTATAGGCGGGGAGAAGTCACCGAAATTGTTTGGATTTGTTCTGATTGAACGAAGACTTGTTAGTTTAGAGGTCGGAATTATTCACGGTAGTATGTCCTTGTAGTCATTACGCTAGAGTATATGCAAAATCCTTACGCCCATTACCACGCTAGAGTATATGCAAAAACCTTACGCCCAATACCAAGGCAGCTATCAGACACCACTTATAGTATCCCGTACGGAACTGATGGTGAAGGCCCTATACTACCCTAAACCCTAAACCCTAAACCCTAGTTGTGAGATGTTTGGAGAGTGCTGGGGAGGCTTTCTGTTCTTTCGGGGTTCTTTTTTCCGGGCATCGGCCCCGAATCCCCGAATAAGCGTGCTGCAGCCTAAAGCGGTTTAGGCATCAGGGCCCTGAATCTCAAGCTCAAACGCAGCCCGCTAGGCCCCTCAATCCTAAACCTTTTCAGAAGCTTACTAAAACCCGAAAACCCTCAAACTCCCCAACGCTTCAAAGCCCAAAACCCCGGACATTCGAGACTCCTCAGCCTTAAGGCGTTAAAAGCCTAGTAAGCAGAGGCTTCGCAACCCAACAACTCGCCGGTTCTTGCGTGCCCATTCCGATTGGAGCGTCGTCGACCAGAGCTTTGGCCTCAGGGACCTCACGCTGTTTAGGGTTTAGGGTTTAGGGTTTAGGGTTTAGGGTTTAGGGTTGTTCTGAAACGAGGTGTTTCCATAATTCTGGAAAGGTTTGGTAAGGGTGCGGTACGGTTTGTAAGGCCGTTTCTGGGGGTTTTACGGTTGAGAGGTTTTCCGGTTCAGGGTTCTGTTGCCAACCAGAAGTCCCACGGTTTAGGGTTTAGGGTTTAGGGTTTAGGGTTTAGGGTTTAGGGTGTGGACTATGTGGGAGTTTGTATTTTGCAAAGGTACTAAGTAGGGTATCGCGCTATCGGGTGTAGGTTAGAGTTTGTTTTTGGCTTACGGTGTAAAGCAAAGCGGCTTTAACCCTAAAGCCCTAAAGCCTAAACCCCAAAAACCCTAAAGCCCTAAACCCTAAAACCCTAAAACCCTAAAGCCTAAACCCTAAACCCTAAAACCCTAAACCCTAAACCCTAAACCGAAAGGTGTTCAGCACTCATAGTGTTCAGTCCCCAGGTTATGCGATGACTACGAGATCCCCACAGCCAGAACCGTCGAACTGTTTAGGGTTTTAGGGCTTAGGGCTTTAGGGCTTTAGGGTTTTAGGGTTTATGTAGGGTTGAGGGTTTTGGGTTTTAGGGCCTAGGGTTCAGGATTTAGGGTTGAGAGTTTAGGGTTTGGGGCTTAGGGTTTTAGGGTTTGGGGCTTAGGGTTTCGGGCTTAGGGTTTAGGGCTTCGGGTTTGGGGTTTAGGTTTTAGGGTTTTAGGGTTTAGGGTTTAGGGTTCAGGGTTTCCATCTGCTAGCATAAAACCCGCGCAGACCACACCAGAATGGCTAAACCGAATGCTGCTTACACTTCAACGAGCCGTGTCTGAGACAACAGGGTCATAATACGGCTTAGGGTTGAGAGATGAATCAAAAGGTTTGAATACCTGGTACCAATATCACCTTTATTTGTGTTCCCTGCATGATTACATTACACTATGCCCCATCATAAACCCCAAAGTCCTGTTCCACGTATTAAGGCCATTCCCCTTGAGTGTATTCTAAACCTAAACCCTAAACCCTAAACCCTGAACCCTACACCCTGAACCCTAAACCCTAAACCCTAAACCCTAAACCCTAAACCCTAAACCCTGAACCCACTGAACCCACTAAACCCCCTAAACCCCGTAAACCCCCTAAACCCCCTAAACCCTAGACCCAGTCGAGACCCGGAATCCTCAAGCGGCAGGGGAATCGGTGGTTGCTAGAGGCAGTCGGCTTGCTCCAAGGAGATTTGACGAGTTGGCTACATTCTTTTTTGGGGATACCTTATAAAAATCTTTAATATATATATATATATAGATATGTATATATGTATATACATATATGTATATATATATATATGGTTAAACCAAAAAAGGGAACTACAATGGATACTATAGGTACATCTTTATGCGGACATATGGGCAAGTCATAACATGGAGCACTGGCAAGTGCAGAACAGGGCAGCTCTGCATCCCTCAACCCTGAAACCTTAACACGAAGTCGCAGAACCTGTAAGCCTAAACCCTAAACCCTGCAGCCAAGAAGACCCTCTTAGTGGCTCCACGACCCGAGTAGCAAGAAGAAAGTGCACGAACAAACCAACGCGGGGTCCTTTCGGGACAGCGGATTGGGTTGTACGCTTATCTGGCCCCCAGTAGTACCCTTATATACCCTCATGCTCTTTCTACCCCGTGCAGTGTCGTAACACTGTAGGCCTCTTGCATAAAGAGCCATTAGGCTTTGGGTATGCGCTCGTGCAGAGCGTTCTGCGCCTCCGGCTTTTGGCGTGGTGAGCATTTTCGACTACACTCGCATTCTATCCGCTGTCTCGCTTCGGCGTGTGCACTGGGGACCCCGAATTTATTGTAAAATCCAGTGCCTAGGCGTTGTGGAACTTGATGAACCGTGCTTCCGTGTTCATTCTTGTGTTCAGACCGGCCACACGATTCGCTTCCTCGGAGTGTGGGCTCGAAATCCTCCCTTTTGGTAGATACGAATTTCTTTCGAAATGCGAGACCAATCCCAAGGAACCTTTTGTAGTTAAGGCTAAACTCAGACGGCCACCTGGTCAGGTGGTGAAAGCGAGATCCCAATGCCAAGCGGTTGGAGCTGGGAACGCTTCACCGTGGTGGACATGGGCGGCTTCGTTCAATATACTTTGTCATAGTTGGGTAACATTTTACATTTTTAAGGGTACTTAAACCCAACAAGGAATATACATTGAAATTTTTAAAACTACCCCAACCATGAACTAGTATAGGTGTCGGGAAAAGTTGTAGTGATGTCTCCATGCCGATGGAAGTTTTGGGCTTAAATGGCTCCGCTCTACTCACCCTGCCTATACCTGCGTTCAGAGGTCTTTCTGCAAAGATCCCGACTGAAACCCTAAACCCTAAACCCTAAACCCTAAACCCTAAACCCTAAACCCTAAACCCTAAACCCTAAACCCATTAAGGAAGACTGCCGTATTGAAAGAGGAATGTCCATCGGAGTCTCCGGGGCCCTAAACCCTACCCCTAAACTCCCAGACCTTAGACACCTTTCTTTTGTCCAACATTCCCCGGTGCTTTTTTTATTGCAGAATTAAGCATAAAGAACGCACGGCTTATTTTACATTAAAGCAAGGCAACATGAATGAACGGACGAGCCATGATCAACAGCCTAGACCTCTAATCCTAGAACGCAGCTTGGATGTGCTAGCCTAAACTCCTAGACCCGAAATCCCTAACCGCCCCCTGTTCGAGAGTTCCCAAACCTTGCCCCCCGACACCATCAAGCTCGGAAGAGTTTAGGGAATCGGACTTCAGGGTTCAGGGTTGGGTTTCGGGGTCTAGGGCCGTCTAGGGTGTAGGGTTTAGGCTTTAGGGCTTGAGGGGTTCAAGGTTTAAGGATTATAAGGGTTTAGGGAGTTTCCCGAACCCGTGCGTTTCATAGTCGGTCGCACACGTTTCTACTGACATCTCGATTCTATGCCGAAGAAACCACTTCAGCCATGAACCGTCTGTGCAGAGCCAAGACCTCAGGGGCCAAAGGATGAACTCGTGCGCTTCCGTTTCTTAACAGGAAGAAGCCCGCTTTCGCTCTGCATCGCTTGTGATGACCTATATAAACAACGCGGCTCACGGTTGTGGCGGACGTCTTTAAATCTTCGCGTTTCGGGACTGGAAGAAACTATACTGCAGCTATGGATCGTTTGTGACACACATCTGGCAGCGGCGATCGCTTCCGATCAGCGAGCGTCGATTGGAACTAACCACCCTATGTCATTGAAGAAAAGCAACATACAACTCAAATAGACTACAAGCCAAAAGCAGAAAGTTTTTGTTTAGTTGTATATTTCCTGTCAAGCACAAGGGACGGCTAACATAAGTTCAAATCCACGTTTCCACCAGCTAGTCAGGAGTCTTTCTACTGCATTTCGTCAACTTGCATGTGTGGAGTTCAGCTTCACTTTGCACAGCTGCCTTCCGTGAGAGACGTAAAGTTCCAACATTCTGTACAGAGTATTTCGGTAAGACCTACACTTTGCGGCAATAATTCTTTCCTCTGTGCAGCAAGAGGAGTCATGAAAGGGCACTCGTTGCGAAACCTCGCTCAGCTCACCTTTGTTCCGGTGCGTTCTGTTCACATTTCCTTTCCAGATGTGCAAAATTTTGCGGCCCGTGGCTAGCTCATGGCCGTTCCCACAGGCAGGGCATGGCTGACTCGAATGAACTTTTCGTTGGAAATGTTGGAATCCGTTGAACGTTTCGTCGCCGTCTGTGTGTCTCGCTTCGTCACAGTCCGCATGACCCATTGCAGAAAGCCTCGACCGAACCTGGCCCAACCCCAGGCTACGGAGACGTGGCCTTGCACAATTCCGTTCACAACGGCTTCTTACGAGCTTCGGCTGCGCAGGGTTTGGGGTTTGGGGGTCTCATGGTTGAGTTTAGGCGTTAGGTTCAAGGTTTCAGGGTTTCTGGATGTGTGTTCGATGAGGGCTTGGTGATTTTAAGGTTCCCGGGTGCGTTTGTGCTTCGGCTTGGGGCATGCCGGCTGTCAACTTGGCTCTTTTATCTGTTAGGTCCCATTGTTTAGAGTGGTTACAAGATGTGAGATGTATATAGAGGAGGTATTATTGCCAAACTGTAACCCTCAGATTCAAAATTCGTAATCCAAAAAGTCCTGTAGCACTGTAGCCTCAACCCAAAGTCCTGTCTATGGCCAAGGCCTACCCTACCCATCATATGGAATGGGCTTCCCTGCTCCAAGGGAGTGGGTGGGTGGGTGGGGTGGGGTGGGTGGGGTGGGTGGGAGGGTGTGGGTGGGTTTGTTCTTCGGTGGCTCTGGCTTCAATCTGAGCCAATGCCCATGGATGTGGATGCACATCTTCTTCTTCAGGATTGCTCTCATTCCTTCCCACATAGGAGTGTCGGGACACTAGACCACCCATATTGGCAAGATGTGACATGATAGCAAGAGCCGAGAAAATCGCAGATTCCGCGCTCGCCTTGCCCTCCCAGCAAGGGTCCCGACGCACCTGACTCAGAGACGCTGCACACCAAACCCTAAACCCTAAACCCTAAACCCTAAACCCTAAACCCTAAGCCCTAAACCCTCAACCCTAAACCCTAGTCTTGTGGTCTGGAGCCTTAAGCCCCAAAGCAAAGAGGGTTTAGAGCTTGAGGTTGGGGTGGTGATGGCATGAAACGGGACTGAGAGACATTACCCTTTGCACGAGCAGCAGAGGGCACATCAAAAGGGACAAAACAGGCAAATAAGTAGAGAACTCGGATGGACCAGAAGCAGAACCGGATGAACCATCGTGGAGCATAGTGAAGCCTCAATACCACATCCACACTCGCAGCTGCAGGAATGGACCGTGGCCATCATTACAAGATAAATCAGCAGCGCGCGGTGACCTTCGATGCCATTACTGAGGGTGACCGGGTGCGTGATGTCGGGGTTATTTTCGGGTTTAGGGTTTAGGGGGCTTCGTGGTGAGGGTGAAGGGTTAAGAGTGTCAGGTCAGGGGAGGGTTCACGGGCGTGATATCGTTGTCGAACTATCCCCATAAACCCTATACCCTGAACCTGAAAC
>CAJNDV010018236.1:29924-59084 GCA_905221635.1 Symbiodinium sp. CCMP2456 | reverse complement strand
AGGGTTTAGGGTTTAGGAGTTGAAGGGTCTCGGGGCAATTTGCGGCTTTGGGGGTGCTGGGGGTCTCGGGCTGCAGGGTGCGAGAGCTTGGAGTGCCAGTGTTCAGTAGAGAGAGAGGGACATACACATGTACATATATACACCCAGACAGCTATATATATATATATATATATGTATATTTTTTTTAATATATATACACATTTATTTGTACACACATACTTGTAGGCGAGGTTAGACTAATCGCTACAATTATTTATAGACGCACACATACATAGACGTACACATAGACACATGTATACCCGTACTGCATTTGTGCGGGTGCCAAGCGAATGGATCGGGTATGTTTCACCGGGAAAGCTATTTTAAAATCAGCAAGATTTGCTGAAACAAAAAGCCCCACACCCCAAACCTGAACCTAACAAAGCACGCGTCAGCAGAGCCCGACAAAGCCCGGATGGTGCTTCAAGCGCTCCTGTGCTGAGGCCGAAGACGACTCGGAAGAAGGCCATGAAGAAGAAGAAATCTGCGGCTTCAGGCCTCCCACTCTACTTTCAGGGTACCCCAGATCCCGTGCTTCACGGCTTGCGGCTAATTTTGCTTGTAGGGGGCTTATAAGGACTTTGATCTGATCTTCAGAGGGTTGCGGATGCTGCTTCCACGTTTCGAGACGGCTGAGGCTAGTGGCATCTGCTCCACCGACGTCTCTCCCCCGCAGAGCCTTGCCACGGAAGTTGGCGTCGTGTTGGCCCCTCCCAAGGGTAGCAGGGATCCTGAATGAGGGGCTCTTTCTTGGAAAGGAAGGGATGCCGGCGTCCACTTTTGGGTCCCGCAGGCCAAAGACAAAAAGGAACAAAACAGAAGCTTTAACTGAGAATCTCCACCCGTAGAAATCGTGTGGGTGCCAACAGACCCTCCCCTCGGAAAGATGAGTACCGAAGGGACACTTCGTTCGCTACGTCGAAGTCCGAGGAAAGACCTAAGCTTCAAAGCCCAAAGCCCAAGCCCAAGCCCTGGAATCTTCGGCCTAAAGTGCACTTCAAGTGCAGAGACTTTAAGCCGGAAATCCCAAAACCAAGAGCCCGAAACCCCGAGACCCAGGACTTGCTGGGCCTTGCCTGGGCCTTGCCACGGTGAGCTGCGTCGACGACGAGGCTCTGAAAGACCCGTTGAGAGCAACTACCTGAGGACGCCCAGATGCTCAGGCTGAAGCCAGGATGATGTTTCTGAGGCTGAAGCCAGGATGAGGCTTAGACTCTACGGCTTTAGGGTTTAGGGTTTAGACCATTGGTGCTTCCTTCGCCTCTACCCCCTTCTGTTACGTCTAGCTGAACCACGCGTCTTCCTGCTGTTGGCACTCTGTCTTGCGGCCTCTGTGTGCTGCATGCCTTTTGCATAATCTTCACGACTTTTGGGGATCTCTTTGGTAAGCCAGTGTGCCTTTGAGGTTGCTCAGGACTGACCCTGTGCCTCTGAAGTGTTCGGTCTCTCCTCAAAGCATGGAGTCGACTGGCAGTGATGGCCACTCCGACTCCTGCTGCTACAGTTGCTATTTCTACTGCTGCTGCTGCTGCTGCTGCTACTACTACTACTACTACTACTAGTACTACTAGTACTACTACTACTACTACTACTACTACTACTACTACTACTACTGCTACTACTACCACCGCCACCACCGCCACAATCGCCACCACCGCCACAATCGCCACCACCCCCACCACCACCACTTCCACCACCACCACCACCACCACCACCACCACCACCACCACCACCGCCACCACCACGACTGACTGCGACTAAGACGACGACGAGTACTGCGACAGCTCCTCATCCACCTGCTCCTGCTACAATATCATGCGTACTTATGGCGATCATAACGATAAGAGCCAGCACTCGTCACAACGGTAACAACATGAGTCATGAGTGTCGAAGCGCGGCAGGTCAATGCCTCCGACAGCCTCGAACACGACCTGACGGGCGGCGCGAACATCCGCATCAGGGCAGCGGCCCGCATGGGTGCCGAAAAGAGGCTCAGAGGATTGTAGGGGTCGGGGTGTGAAGGGTGTGCGAGCCTGGGATGGAAGGTCGCCAGGGCCCTTGGATTCGTTTCAGCATTCTTGTGGGAAGCTTCGCTGCAGCTAGGCTATTTCAACCACCGGTGCAGTTTTGCAGTACAATGACGTTGCGCCGGCAACTCGATTCAGTCTCCTGCCTTCCCCCGAACTGGCGGTACACCCTACACAGCCCCGTAGCCGTAGCACTTGACCTGACTTGACCTAAACCCTAAACCCTAAACCCATAAACCCTAAACCCTAAACCCCAAAGCCGAAACCGTGACCGCGCTCATGGGTTGATGGGCTGGGGAGCGGCGGCCGCCGATGGAAGCTACGCGGCGTCTGCGCGCCGTCCACCCGCTCGGTGCCAGGGACTTGTGATTTTTGGTGTCTTTCGGTGGTGAAGCGCTGAATCTTCGAGGAGCCAGGTTCTAAGGTTGCTGAGGGTTCAGGATGTTGCCAGATATTTAGACATCTTGTGACGTCAAACTTGTCGAATCCCAGCCCAAAAAATCACGGTGATATCGGTCATACTGCTGGCGGTGACCAGGAAATTGTCAAACATGGCTGTGATCACTAACACAAGAGTTGTGGGAAAGGGCAGCCATCAAGTATGATCTTCGGTTCTGCATAGCGGCGAAGAACGGACGACGAGCACCATCACGGTGATGATTTCTTTGCCGCCGACATCATGGTCATGGTGACTCGTGATCATGATGTTGGTGATGGCAACGCGAATGTGTAAGAATCGTTCATGGATCTTTTAGAGTGTTGTTGTTAAGAGCTTCGACTACAAGTTCAGCTTCCCACATCACGACCAGTACCTCTGTTTTTTGCAGCATCAGAGCTGACGGTCAGCAGGTTTCCGATTCTGCAGTATCAGGGTCTAGGGAGTAGTATCTTGAAGGCGTCTACCCCCTGGGCAATGCCTTGGTCGATCCCGGTGCCTCTTCGCGACGCGCCTCAGGGCTCGGTGTGCCGCACGGCATCGGATTGTTCAGAAGTGGGGTTTGGGAATACAGGGACCTGCATAATGTGTAATGTTTGATATGTGATAATATTACTATGTGGACCCCAGAATGCTACATGACAATCTACATCAAGTCCCACTCTCATTATTAAAGCCCCTATGGTGCACATGGAAGAGGTTGCAATTTGTAGGAGGCTCGCCACTTGGCCTCGTCGCCGTCGTCGTATGTTTCTGTGCCCCTGCACCTATCCTCAAGGCCGAGGGACTGAATTGGGGACTCGGCATCGTCTTTTCACCTTGTCTTTTGCCGACAATGATTCAGCCCCCACTGTAGAAAAGTTTGGAATAACAATGTTACTCGCAGACTGTTGAATGTTCTGCCCAAGACTTGAACACAATGACAAGTCATCCGAGTTTGCGACGGTTGGGTGACGAGCGCCTGCTGCAGCTTGGCTGCCGATTGCTTCATTTGCTTTCATGCTTTCTAGGATGTTTGGTCTGCAAGCCCCAAACCCCAAAACCCCAAACCACGCAATAATGAACCACTCCCCAGACCCCAAACCCCAAAACCCCAAACCACCACTCCAAACCATCAAATCCCTAAAGCAACCCTAAACCCTAAACCCTAAACCCTAAACCCTAAACCCTAAACCCTAGCAAAAGCCTCTTCCAAGGGCTTTGCTCCGGCTTTTGGATCCCCGGAGCCTCGCCCGGTCCTCCGCCGCCTCGCCGCTGCTCCGGGCTTTTGCTGGCAGCGAGGCGCCAAAGCGACCAGACGCGGGATACCCGAGGGACTCCTAAACCCTAAACCCTAAACCCTAAACCCTAAACCCTAAACACTAAACTGTTTAGGACCTTTTTAGGGCTGCGAGTTTGGGGCTTCTTGCCCCCCTAATTCAGGAATGTACGCTCGATCGTATACTGGAAACGGATCCCTCGATACTTTGAGGTGCCAACCTTCATGCTGCATCTGTCTGATCGGGCCTGATGGGAGTGTTCTTGTAGTTTCAAAAGCACGCCAAAGAAGATTCGTAGCAAAGTGATCGTGTGATTTGTAGGAGCCCTGCTGTGAAGCCCTTCGAGAAAGTCTTGTATCCTGTCTAGTAAGGAACATTCCTCGAATGATCGTGAGTAGAAGTAGAAGTGTGTGTTCCTCCGTTGGGCTGTTGGGTGCCCTATGCTACCTATACTACGAATTGCCACTTACCTTAACCTACCAAAACCTACTTTTTTGTAGGGTCCCTATAAATTCCATATTCGGGTTTATAATAGCAACCTACAAAAAAGTTGGTAGTTTAAGGTATAGGTACGAGGGGATGTGCCCAAACCCTAAACCCTAAACCCTAATCCGTTGTCTGGTTTCCCGCCCGCGAGGATCTCTGGCAGGTGCACTGCCTCCGGGAACTGCTGGCGTCTGCGGGCGGCGAAGGTGGGGACTGAACTTTGATGGTTTAGGGTTTAGGGTTTAGGGTTTAGGGTGTAGGGTTTAGGGTTTAGGGTTTAGGTGTCGAGATCCTAAATCCCTTTGCGAGACCCCCAAAAAGTCCTTAGAATTTGGGATTCATAGTTTCGATCCCAAGCTGGGGCCAGTTGTAACTTCAGCGTCCCGGCAAGCCCCATCCGAACCGAGATAAAGCTCTCTGCCCCCCCCCTCGTGGGGCCATTCCTGCCCTAGTCCGTTGCCGCAGCATCTTGGTTGCTGGAGAACTGCTACAGTAGGCATCTGAACCACGAGACTTCGTTGAGGGCATCTTCGGGCTCCCGGAAGCCTGGCTTCTGTGCACTGAGGATGTACTGGGCCTGCGCTCCGCTGGGGAGGTTGCAGCTGGCGGGAGGCCGGAGGCCAAAGGAAGGTCTACAGTCACGGATGGTGCTCCTCTCCTCTCCGCTCCGCTCCGCTCCAATGTGATTCCTTTGCACGAAACCCAAGCTTTGTCAACATTACGCTTCAACACCTCCCAACCAATTCCCCGAACCCTACAACCTCCTCAAAGCTCCTTCCCAGCCTTTCCCCAAAACCCTAAGCAACAGCCCTGGATGGAGGCTTTTGCCTTCAGCCACGGCACGAGGCCTCCGCCTGCAAAGCCTCAGTCGAGGGCACTTTGGAGACGATCTGGTCCATTTTCTTTCTCTGGAGGGAAAGGGGGGATGGTTGGGCTCGCACGTGTCTCGATCAGGTGGTTTCGGGTTACTTCCTTTTTATAGGTCTGCGGGCTAGTTTTGGGAGTCAGGGTTTTGGATTTGGAGGCGGCGGGTGCTTGATCGAAGCGCTCTCACCGTGTTGTTGTGTTTTTTTGGACACTATTTTGAGTTGACGCAGTGTAGGCCAGCAAGAAGCACAACGCAGCTCCAGCCATCCATCTGTCTGCGCCGGGATGCCTGTAAGGTCTACAGTGACGTGCTTTACCGCGGCTTCTACTATGCCGCGACAGAGTTGCAGGACTTCCCTCCACAGTTTGAGGAACCGAAGCATCCTCCCAGGATGTCAGCCTCCACGAAGTTTTCGGGGGGTTGCCGAACCGCACCTTCCTGGTACCGAGTTTGGGACCACAGCTTCGAGCTTCCAGAGGGTTCCAACAAGCAAACTTGTATTTCTTGAGAGTTTCCCGACTCCAAGAAGTCACCCTTCTCCCTAGCCCCGGAACGCACAGGCCCTAAGCCGCAAGTCCCTAACCCTTCAGCCCTAACCCCGCAGCACCTGGCACAGGAAGTTTTGAAGACATTCGATGATGCATCCTCTGCAGCCCCCCCGACCCCCCACGACATCATCCCTGGGTCCGTGTTGGATACAATTTTACATTTTCTTTATTATAAAACCCAATAAGGATTAAAAAGGATCATTTTATAATAAAGCCCAATAAGGATTAAAAAGGATCACTTTATAATAAAGCCCAATAAGGATTAAAAAGGATCATTTTATAATAAAGCCCAATAAGGATTAAAAAGGATCATTTTTAATAAAGCCCAATAAGGATTAAAAAGGATCATGTTTGAGATAGCCCCTAAACCCTAAACCCTAAACCCTAAACCCTAAACCCTAAACCCTAAACCCTAAACCCTAAACCCTAAACCCAAACCCAGCAAGATCCCTTTCGGAGGAGTCCTGGCTCGAGGCAGACACTTTGCCTCGCGTCCAGGCATCGGAGCTCTCCACCGAGGACGAGCTTTTTTGGGGGGCTCCAGGGTTTAGGGTTTAGGGTTTAGGGTTTAGGGTTTAAAGTTTAGGGTTTAGGGTTTAGGGTATCAGAATTTTCTGGTGTAGCGTCCGGGGGGGGGATTGGGGTTTCGGTTGCAGGGTTTAGGCTTTTTCTTGTGCCCTGGTTCCTCTCGGAATTTCAGGCGAGATGGGGCTGCTCCATAGGGGCTCAGGATTCGGGATTGATTGGTTTTCGGGTTGTAGGGGTCAGGGTTTCTCCGGTCGCATTCGGGGTTCCGGGCTTTGGGGTCTGGGGGTTTGGGGTCTAGAGTTGGGGGTCAAGTTTCTGCTTGTTGTGAGTGGCACGGCCGCGCTTCTTTTGGGGGTCCGATGAGATACAGATGTAGTACGATTTTCGCTAGGGAACTGAGGACTGCCAGAAATCAGTGAAATTGAAGCCGCCCTTGCTTTCAGCCCTCAGTCAGACGTCCTCTTAAAGCAAACCCCGGCGTCTCCTAAGCCAGTGGTAGCACATGGTCATTCAGAATCTTGGTGATGGTGCTCGGATGGCACACTGAACCTTCCTCCTGAACCTTAAACCCTAAACCCTTAAACCCTAAACCCGAAACCCTAAACCCGAAACCCTAAACCCGAAACCCTTAAACCCTAAACCCTAAACCTGGATCCTTATGTCCTGCGGCGCCTCCAGGAGTTCATCCAACGCTTCGAGCAGAAAAGCTGCCCCGTCGTGTTGGAAGGCAAAAGAGCTGCCAACACTGTCTCATGCTGCCGATGCAGAGCTCGGACTGCAAAACAATATCCCCGAATTCATATTAGTTGAATACACTTCCAACCTGAAGAAGAACCTTAAAGAACCAATTGATGGATGTTGAGCTTTAGGGAGCAGGATTCTAGAGACTTCCCCCAAGTTTCCCGTGAGGCTGTGTGACTGATTGGCCGGCAATGAAGACTTGGTCGCGGGAGGACGGTTTGGGGCGGACTCTGGACATCTCGGGCCGAGAGTCTAGACCGTGAAAAGGTTGGACCCCCAACCTGGTGGGGCTGAAGGTAAGGGCCCCCCCCCAAAAAAAAAATGGTATAGGTAACAGGTAATTGCTATGCTTTCATGGCGAAGGACTTCCTCAGGCGCTTCGGGGACACGCGTTTCGCGGCCGGAGCCTGCGACTTTCCCCTGCAGGTGACGTGACCGTCTGTACTGTCGGGTTTGGGCTTAAGGGCTTTCGGGGTTTGAATTAAGAGTCAAGGATTTCCAGTGAAGTTTTGGTCTTAGATGGTCAGACTGTTCAACATGCGGTGAAGAGATGATGTTGGGGGCTGTCATGCTTCGGTAGGGTTGGGGTTTGTGAGAAGTTTATTTTGAAATGTTGGTTCAGAGCGCCATTGATGGTGCTATAGGGTTTGGGTTGCATTCGTGTGTGTGTGTGTCATCTAGCCTGACGACCCGCAAGCACATCATTCCTTACGGATGTTCGTGCTTTGGCTGTGTGTATCGGTTTCATGGCCTGTCGCACACCACTGACCCCCAGACAATATTTAAACCCAACCTACTGCAAACCCTCCCGCCCCTCCCTGGGGCTTTGTCAAACCTGAATCCGCAACCCCTCTTCCCCACTCATGCCTCTCCTGAAGCTCCAATCGCGCGAACAGTCCGGCGCAGGAGTTCTATGCCTATGCGGATCGACTCTTTGCTTTCCAAGATCAGATTGCTGCTCTGTGGTTCGCTCTATTCTTGGATGTATGGCTGTGCTGTGCTATGCTATGCTATGCTATGCTATGCTATGCTCATGAGATCGGTAAGGATCAGAACATGTTTCGCGCACTTGATGTCATCTCTGCAAACGCAGGGCCAGGTTGATGCGTACTTACAGACTGGCCACATCAAGCCATCAAGCCTCCCATTCTTCCTGATCTGCTATCCTCACGTCAAGCAGTCTCAGGGGAACGCCGCTCTCGACTTGACCGTGTGTCTCAGGAAACATGGATGACGTTCCCATGTTCATCTTCGACAAGTACTTCTCCAGGCGAGCGAAGGCCTTGCTGGACGATTACGAGGCACGAAGCACCCGAAAGTCAGCAGTGTTCCCATATCGCACCTCTGGACTCGATTTTCGATTGTTCATCGGGAGCCCCATCACAGCATCTCGAATTTGGGTGGTTTTCCGGAGGTCCAAGCGAGAGAAAGATCAGTCCTTCCCCTGGTTCGAAGCGCATGGAACACTTGAAAGCAGCAAATCAACAGAGGCAAAATGCTCCCTGCCTTCCTTGCATGCTATCGACCCCAAATATCCTGAAGAGCCGATAGATCCGTCAGTTAAGGACCATTCCTGAAAGCCTAATGACAACGTCTGAAAGCTCTATAGCAACATTCCCTGAGTCAGGGGTGCCAGGCTCCCTGGGAAGCCTAGGCTCCTGGAAACCCTGCCCCCCCCGAACCCTAAGGGTTTAGGGTTTAGGGTTTAGGGTTTAGGGTTTAGGGTTTAGGGTTTAGGGTTTAGGGTTTAGGGTTTAGGGTTTAGGGTAACAGAAAGATCTGACGCCAGCAAACCCTAGACCCTCGAGGCTGCACCCCAAACGCTAGAAGCAGAACCGGCCCACAACCCCGAAGTCTAATTCTCGAAGGTTCCTCGCTTCTTCCGTGGCCGTGACCTCTTCGACCTTCTTGGCGCTCCTCGTCAGCGGATTTCGGATTTCGGAGACCTCCGCGGATGGAGGGAAGGGCAAGGTGGTTGTCCGCAGTTTAGGGACGAGTCAGGAAGACGGTCCTGACTGGATCAAATCCGTCTCCTTTTCCCATGGCCCCACCGCCCCACCGCCCGGGCCCTGCTGCACAGAGGCTCAACCGACAAACCATGGCTAGTTCTGGATTGAAGTTTTTTCGACAATGAATTCCGAGTCGCTCTGCCACGAAGGACCAGCGACCCGACTTCCGGTGGCTGCTCATCGGGCACCGGCGGAGCGGCTCTAAGTGGCACCTGGACCCGTGGCTTCGGCGTGAAGTAAGCGGGGGGTTTCGGGTGGAGCAGAATTCGGGCTTAGGGTAAGCTGGGTTTGGGATTCTAGGGTCTAGGGTTTGCGACGATTTTCTGGGCTTCAGGTAGGCTTCGGGGTCCACGGCTTTAGAGTTGAGACGGTGTGTCTCGTGCAGCTTGGGGATTAGAGAGAGGGGGGGAATTTTGGGGGAGTCGCAGGGCCCTTACGGGGCGAGTCACTGGCAGGAAAGCTAGCGGCCTGAATATTTGGAAAGAGGATCCCGTTTCTGCTCCAGTATGATTAAAAACTACAGCATACCCTTTCTACCAGAAGGCATGCTTCGTCGTGAGATTGCCAGTCCCTGATTCACAAAGACCTGAGACTGAGACGTCTCCGCCAAAACGCTGATCTCCAAACCTTTCACGGTGCCCGACCCTCGAAACCGAAGACCAACCGCCTTGAAACGCAGGCCCCCAGCACCTGAAATCCTGGAAAGCCATAGAACTCTAAACCCTGAAGCCCGTTGACATCTTGAAGGTTCGAATGCTTCCAAGCCTGCAGCCCTGAAACCCCCCAAACGCTGAAGGAACAAGACTTGCGCCTGGAACGCCGTGGTCCGGGGTCGGAAGCGCTGGCTGCTCTTGCCACCAGGTGATCGGGGGCCCGCATCGGGTCATAGCAGGCAGACGGAATTTTAGGGTTTAGGGCATCAGATTCTTTTGAGGGTTTTTGACATTTGACGAGTTGCAGAGCCCATCTCCAGCCCGCATCACCGACATTGAGTCCTCGCCACAGTCCCAAGCTCGAAGCATGGTAAGGATGCCCTCCGCCCGGCGTCCACCCGCTTCTCTGCTCAACCAGCTCTCGTTTCTTTGGGCAGCTTGAACTGGGCCTTTCCTTGAAACTTTATGGTTTTGGTAGCCAGTGACATAAACTGTCCTGGAATTGCAATCAGACCTTAAAAGCCCGTGCCCGGAAGCGCAAGACGGCACCCCAAAAAGCCGAATCTTTGTCCGGACCTTCATGATTTCAACATGCTCTGGGTTTCTTTGTGGTAAGGCAGTAAAGCAACATCAGCACTCCTAAGTCAAGTGTGCAGTATGAATAATCAATCATCGACGCGTTTAAGCCTCCACCAAGCGGAGGTCGAAGGATGGCGCAGAGGCGGCGAAAGAAGCGGTCTCGGTATAGTACAAAGGATATGATATGTTATCGAGAGACTGTACGTCTTTGTCTTCTTTTGGGCTTCGCTGGTTCATGGTTTGGGGGTTTGGGTTTGTGCGCAGTGTAGTTTCTTCTGAATTTATGGGTTTTCGGGTTTCGGCTGTTTTTTTTTTGTTTTGGGCTTTGTGGTTCGAGGCTTTTTCGGGTTTAGGGTTACCATGTTTGGATTTGGGGCTTGAGATTTGTGGTTTGGCGATTCAGGGTTTTGTGCTCGGCTTGGGAGTTTGGGGTTTGGCTTTGAGGGTCTTGAATGTATGGTGTTGAGCTAGGCTTGCTTGTGATGCATTTGAATTAAGAGGTGCCCTGCAGGCGTGAGCAGAAGGCTTGCGATCTGCTGGACTGCCATGGTCGTAGCTGTTAGAAGCAATGTGGAATCCTGATTAACCGCATTTATCTGGAGCCGAGAGGAAGATCCCTGCCAAGTGACTGGAGAATTCGTTTCAGGGGTTTTGGCCAGCGGCTCCTTCTCGGAAGCCCCTACTAAGGCTCGCACGCCCTACCACAAAGACAGCCCTCCTTGAAGTTAAGCTGTCCAGCTTGTGGGGGTGGTGTGTCACGATTCAAGGTAGGGAAGCCCCTTCCAAGCAGGGACAGTGGTTGGAACAAGAACCAAATGTCGCAGGTCACGCAGCCTCTCAGTTTGCTGGAGTGGCTTCCCGGCTGAGATCTTGGAAGATTCTCGCAGCTTGGGGGTTTCCGCTTAGGGTTTCGGTTGGAGATTCTGTAGTGGCCTTGCCCATGAGAGCATACTTAGAGAATTCCCGAAGGGCACCTTGAGTCTCGGTTGATCGCTTTGATTTGGGCTGTCTTCGGGTTTTTGTCGGCCTTTGTCGGGTTCCAGGCTCTGTATTTTGGGCTCAGCAAAAACTTGGCCGCTTCTTGGCCGGCCTTCTTGCTTGGAGACGCACAGGGCACCTCTCTGCTTCGTCTGCGTGTCTCTCTGTGTGTGTGTGTGTCTGTGTTTTGAGTGGGTCTGGTTATGGTCTCGTCACAAGGCTTTTCCATGGTGTAGGTTTGAAGCCTCCGGAGGGTTCTAGGCGTCTTTCGGGTTTCGGTTTTCAGTGCAGCTCCGCGTGCCTCCTCCGTCTCAGCTCGCGACTTCCTTCACCTGCAGGCCACCCCGGAACTGAAGAAAAACCCTGTGCAACATGACCAGTACATGTCCCACAGACTCGGCGCTCTGGCGATGCTTGGGGCTTCCATATGTCGAAGATCCATGCCCAGATGACCTGCAACCCAGGTTCGCAAACTTCTACGAAGAGCTCCCAAGCTGAAGTTTTCTTTCGCACTAGGGTTTGGGATTCGGGGCCGCTAAGTCGAGATGCGTCAGCACCTTGACTCGTGGCGGAACTAAGTTCAACGGCCATTACTCTCAGTTACAACGGTGATTGGTAGACAGATGTAGCGATGAGCTGCTTCACGAACAAATCTTTGAGTCCATGCAGTGGCACTCCTAGCAATGGTAGGAGCATAAGCTGATGCATATACACCTATGTTGATTTCACCATTCCGCCACATTTCGGACCTGAAACATGCGGAAGCCCCGATTAGAATCCCACGCACATGTAGTCCTCCGTTTTACCCGTGCGTGGTTCTGCCCCAGGCTCAAGAGACATGTTCAGCTGAACTCCGCTTGGGAGCTGAAGGATCGCAGCTGCTTTCCTGTCGGCACTTTGCTTCTCTGGAAAGATTTTGCACCTCTCGCCTGCCCGTCGGCCTTGCTTAATGACCAGGTAACGTGAGGGCATCGGAACTTCGAATCCATAGTGGCAACCCGTGCCGAAACCAACACACTATCCAAACACCCGATGTTGGTTAGGCTTGAGTATGCATACATATAGGATGCACAATTGCGATGTCTATATGTATCCGTGTATATACAAACATACATACATGCAGCCATGCATGCATGCATGCATGCAACATATATATATATATATATATATATATATGTACACACACACACATCTGCATGCATGCATGCTGGCTTGCTTGCTCGCTTCTGCATGTGTGTAGAAGTCCCAGAGTTATCCAGGAGGGAACCTGCGGGCCGGGCGACCTGGTCTTCATCCCCAGTGGCTGGTGGCCGACGTGGCCGCAGCCGGAAGGGAGGGGAGTTTGCAAGGGGTTTGGTGTTTAGGGCGCTTAAGCAGAGATCTTTGTGAGAATTTCAGCTGCGATTTGGAATGAGGGCCAAAGCAGTAAGCCCCAAACCCACACGGCCTGTTTTGATTGTTTTTTTGGGCATTTCTTGGTGTTCGGGATGCTGAGCGTTCAAGGCTTGAAGAAGAGTTGGGGATTCAAGGGCCTGATTGGGGTTTAGCGTTTGCTGTAGAAGAGTTTCCCTAAACCCTAAATCCTAAACCCTAAACCCTAAGCCCAAAACCCTAAACCCTAGAGGTTTAGGGCGCAACATAGGGGCTTGTTGTGTCGGGGCTTCAGATTCAGCAGCTCGGGGGCTAAGCCGTAGAGCCTTGAGGTTCAGGTTTTAGGAGCCTCAGCGTTCAAAGGTTTATTTAGGATTGATCCTACGCGCAGGTAGCATTTCTTGCGCGCACGAACATCGGCGGACAATGCTACCAACACCTCAAGGCTTGACCCTGGCACCTCTGCGCAGGGAGTGCTACTTGGGGGAGCCAGGATACTGCCACGAAGAGAAGTAGAATTGGGTAGGTGCTCAACTGTTAACATTGTTTCCTGCCCTCGCAGAGCTGTCCGAGGCATTGCGTCCTAAATTTGGACGATGACACGATTGCAGCCACTTGGTGGCAATGAGTTCTTTAAACACACTGATGCAGGGCTTCGGATCGAGAGGGTAGTCATCCGAACGGCAGCACTGTAGGAGATGGTAGAGAGTAGGCAAGGCATTGATAACTTGTCCCCAGATGCAGAAACCCTGAACCCTAAAACCCTAAACCAGAGTCTCCCTCCTCTTTATGATGCCACGTCCCAGCTCCCGGACGGCCGCATCTCAATGCGCTCTGTTGTACGCAAGTTTGGGGGCTTCCGGTTGCGATGCTCACTGCGCCATCACGGCACTGCAGCCCAGTGGCATGAGGGCTTTCCTGCATGTAGAATAGAACTGTGGCTCAAGAATGTGACGGGAGACATAGGACCAGGATTTCGGGCACTGTCGAGACGGATAAGTAGGGGACATGCGGCAGTGGTATGTCACAGGTGTATTATGCCTGGAACCCAACGCACTGCGCTTTACTGGTAGCGCGCAGTAGGCGTCGAGTCACATGATGCCTTCTTCGCTCAAGAACCTACCATTGCGATCCTGTAGCCGAGGTCACCCAGAACTACGCTTCCGAAACCCACGTCCACGGGATTCGCCGCTTCTTGTCGGAGAAGAAGGAGCAGGCCAGGAGTCGCAGTTTTGAACCCAAAAAACCGATGCTACCAAACCCTCCTCCTGCTCCTGCTCCGACTGCTGCCAGCTGGTGGTGGTGGTGGTGGTGGTGGTGGTGCTGCCAGCAATTTTGTATATTTGCTATTCCTAAGACCAAACCCACTAGATGCTGGCTGTTGGGTTCTGGGCGGAGACAGCTAGCTCCCCCGGACTGTTTGCTTGACGTGATACCGGCAACACTGTTGCTTGAGGAGTCTTCGAAGTGAGAGCTTTACGGGGAATCTTGCAAACCAGCTATCTTGAATTCACCTGGCAGGTCAGCGGCACACCCGAAAGGGATCTCTTGTCGGGTCGCTTTGAGGAGGCTCGGATTTTCTGCGACGTTGGGTCGAGACTTCGTAGGCGGCGTGACTTCTGTTGCGCCCTTGCGGAGCCTTGCGCATTCGCATGTGTAGTTTCCAAGTAGCTGAGCCTTCCGAGAGTCACAGCAGCCACGAACCCGAGAGACGAGTTTCTGAGAGCCTGAGTTCTCGGAGAAATGGTGTTAAAGCTGACCCTGCCGCCCAAAGCCCCAAAGCTAAATCATAGACCACGACATCCTGTTCCCCAAGCCCCAAAACCGTCATCGCAGACACACACCACAAAACCGTGCGAACACTCCGGCCAACCTGGTGGTAGATGATTCGCGCAAGCCCAGTACTATGGAATGCTGGGCTTGTTGGATCTTTGCTGCTATACCGCGCTTCATCAATTCACAAGCACTTGACTCTTTTCGTGCATGTGTAACAAGTTGAGAGCAAGCCCTAAATCCTAAACACTCACAAACCAAAAGAAACCTTTCACCACTGAATCCCCTGATGCCAAGCTCTCAGCCTCTGCACGCAGAGGCTTTGGCCAAAGCTCGCCCAGATCTGCGACATCCTCAGACCCGACGTGGGGTCTAGAACTCTGGGGCCAGTCTAGGTTTCGGGTTCAGTTTTTTGTTGTTGTATAGCGTTTGGCATACTACCATTGCTTCCTTGATGACCGTGATGATGGGTCAGAGCATGCTCTATGTCGTGCCCAAGTCTTCTCTGTCCGGCCCAGTTTATGCCGATTTGGGTTTGAAGCCGGACACCTCCTTGAAATAGTCGGGCAGGGGCCTCTTCAGAGGAAGCCATTCCGACCGGAATGCAGTCCTCCAGCTACGCGTATCCCCAAGCCAGAAAAGACAGACTGCCTTCAGGCATAAACCCTAAACCCTAAATAAACCCTAAACCCTAATTAGGGTTTCTGCTGGAGATGCCTGACAGACTGCCTTCAGGCATAAACCCCAAACCCTAAACAAACCCTAAACCCTAATTAGGGTTTCCGCTGGAGCGGCCGACTTCTCAGGCATCTTCGCTCTCTACTTCGGCGGCTCCTGTCCTGACTGACCCACCACAGCCTCCTAGCAACCCTCACAACCTGTAGGACTTCCTTTGCTTCTGTTCCTGAGCTCGAGCTACAATAAAAAAGGCACCGAGTGCCGGTGATTGTGTACCCAAGAACACTACGCCTTTCTCAGCCGATGTTTTACACTTCTTGCCTGCAAAGCGCTTATTCCTCGCCGTGCCTTCGTTTGCTTCTGATCCCTCCAGCTTCTGAGGCTGGCTGAGAGCGAGTCTCCAGCCGAAGAAGCGAAGACCGCGCGGTGCTAAGGGCGTGACGGGGTTTCAGGTGTTCAGGCTGTAAGAGGGGATTTAGGGTCTCAGGTGTTTAGATTTTTTCAGTTCTGACGGGTTTCGAGTCAAAGGATTTCGGGATCTAGTTGTTGAGGGCTTGCCGGGTTTAGGGTTTAGGGTTATGGGCTCTTGGCAAATACAGAATACTTGCAACCGGAGGTGAGGCCTCTGCAAGTGCCATGCGTCTAGGACGTAGGGATGTTCTCTGCGCGCGACTTGCGGCTAGCGGGAATAGGATGACTCGCTTTAAGTTGTCGGTTGTCATCCAGACAGCTTTCGTGGTGTGAAGTCTCCGATGCGCTGCGCAGCGGGAGGCTCTTGGTCAGTAAAGGTTGCGGGGCTGGTAGCAGGCAGCATTCAGAGGACCGTGGCTATGGCCATGTCGTTAGCTGATCCCGGCGATGCCCGAGCCCCTCCCCGCGCCAGCGATTGCGTGTGGCACATGTTGGACGGGAAATGGTTGTCGCCACGACAGTGCGCTGGAGTGCCCCCGCGCTACCTCTTTCCTGGCAAGTTCTACGTGCAGAGAGCGCAGTCGCGCAGTCATGTTTGCCGGCGATGTGGCAGGAAGTTTGATGTGAGCTTGCTGACGATAGGCTACCCCACAACGGGCACGCGGGGTGACAGGAACGCCACGGCTGTTTGGATGCATGTGACGTGTGCTGCCAAGGATGCAGAGTTGGTTGAAATTGCGAGGCAGGGACGCGAAAAGATGCTCGAGGCGGTTCTTGCCTTTGATGCGCTGCCAGATGCTGTGCAGGACTCCCTCATGGACGAGATTCTCGGCCTAGGTGTTCCCGGCTCTTCGCCTGTTCTGGAAGAGCCCGTATTTCCAGAGAGTCAGACGGGCACCGGGTTCAGGATCGCCCCAGCAAAGGCACCCGCGTCATTGCGTGGGTCTTTGCTGCCTTTTCAGGCGGAGGGTTTGGCTTGGATGTTGCAGCAGGAGGAAGGGGAGTGTCGTGGTGGTATCCTTGCAGACGAGATGGGGATGGGAAAGACCTTGCAGATCATATCGCTGATCCTTTCAAGTTCGGCCTCACCAACCTTAGTGGTGGTGCCCTTGACAAGTCTTTACCAATGGGAGCAGGAGATCCAACGCTTTGTGAGTCCAGGAAGCCTGCAGCTCTTCACGTTGTACGGTGCAGGAAAGGCTTTGCCAGAGGATGTGGGCACAGGCAGACGCCGGAAGGTTCTGGTGCTGACGACTTTCAGCAAGTTGGAGAGGGAACACCGAGATTCGCGCGAGCTTGCTGTGCCAGAGGGCCAGGCCCTGCCATCAAAACGAAAGAGGTCTGCATGCGAGGCACTCGCGGAGCCTCCGCTCTTTCAGATTCCTTGGCAACGAGTGGTGCTGGATGAGGCCCATCGCGTGAGAAACCTGGCCTCCCTCACCAGCCAGGCAGCGCTGAGGTTGAAAGCTTCTGGGCCTTCAAATTAAAGCTGTGCCCGTTCATAGGGATAGCGAACCAGGTATCGGATGTAGGGTTTCGGTTGCCAGAACCCTTGAATTTTAATCGGACCTGTGGTACACGTTACGTTGGGTCAGGCTGCTAGGCCAGAACCTACTTGGAGGTTCATGGGTAGATATAAGTTGAGTTATAAGTCCCCTAATGTAGCTTATAACTATAGTTACCCTACTTATAACCCTACTTATAACTGCCCATGAACCTCCTAAACCCGAAACCCCTAAACCCTAAACCCTAAACCCCTAAACCCCTAAACACTAAACCCTAAAACCTAGGCTTCTCTGAGATGGTGTGTATCTGGAACTCCGCTGCAGAACCGGACAGGCGGGCAGGGACGGGAAACAAACCTCTTTGAAGTTTGTGTGGGCATAGACCCCTAAACCCTAAACCCTATAAACCCTAAACCCTAAACCCTGACCCCTAAACCCTAAACCCTAAACCCTAAACCCCTAAACCCTAAACCCTAAACCCTAAACCCTAAACCCTAAATTGGGGTTTAGACTTCGGGCTTCGGGTCGATGGAAGCATCTGCTGCTCAATATGACTCGTGCCCTGCCCCGAGCAGCCCTCAGTTGCTAAGGCATGGGGTTTAGGGTTTAGGGTTTAGGTGTTTGTAGGTTCCGCAAAGATCAACACTAAAGCTGAAACGAAGCGGGGCTTTCTTCAGAAGCGCATGGCACCCTCGCCTCGCGTTCACAGATAAGGTGTGTCTCAATCGGCCTAGGCACAGGCTCCAAGAAGCATGCCTTGCTTTGAGCCCACCCTGCCTGGCCATTGCGTTAGCAAGCGTTTCGTTGAGTAAGAGTAAGCGCATGCAGGCGAGCTGTCCCCCATGGTCCGCTTCCTGCGATTGCGGCCCTTTGCCTATCTGAGATGCGCCAGAAAGGGCTGTAGCTGTGAGTGCTTTGACGTCCAGTGCGATCCCGGCACGCAGAAGTGCCGCGAGTGCAAGCACAGCCGGATGCTGCACCGGAGCATTTTCACATCCGAGATTCTCACTCCTATTCGACAGCATGGCTTCCGGGACAGAGGCAAAGTCGCAATGGAGACTCTCCGCTTTGAGGTTTTGCAAAAGCTGCTCCTGCGCAGAACGAAGCTTGCCGTCGGCATTGGGCTTCCGCCGATGCATGTGTCCGAGCACAAGGTCAAGCTGAGCAGCCCTGAGCGGCACCTCTACGACTCTGTGAGAGCTCAAAGCCTGGCCGTGTTCGAAGACTACGCAACGAATCTGACGAAAAACTTCTGCCACGTCTTTGCCCTTCTTGCGCGCCAGCGCCAGGCTGCCTGCCACCCCCTCTTGGTGAATCACAACAAGGTCTTTTCTGGGAGATGCCCGCTTTGCCAAGGCATGGCCGAGACGGTCCTGGAGTGTGGCCATGGCTTCCACGAAGACTGCTGGGCGGACTACGTCAGGGACAGATTGCACGATTCGGAAGGTGAGGAGGAGCCGTCTTGCCTTGCCTGTGCTTGGGGGGCGATGCCCGGAAAGGAGTTTTTGCAGGAGCTTTCAGGGAAACTCAGAAGTTCCAGCAAGCTGGATGCTGTGGCCAGCCGAATCGAGCAGCTTCTTCGCGAGGATCCTGCTGCAAAGTTCTTGGTCTTCTCCCAGTTCACACACTTCCTTGAGATAGCGCACTGGAAGCTTAAGAAATGGGGAGCCGGCCTCCTCTGTGGCAATACTCAAGTGAAGAAGAGGCAGGGCATTGTAGAATCCTTCCAATCCGATCCCAAGCTTCGCATCCTCCTCATCTCTCTGCAAGTCGGAGGCGAGGGCTTGAACTTGCAAGCAGCCAACTTCGTCCTGCTGCTCGACCCCTGGTGGAACCCTGCTGCCGAGCTGCAGGCGATGCAGCGTGCGCACCGAATCGGGCAGAGCCGGCCGGTGCAGGTGATCCGTTTTGTGTCGCAGGGCACGATCGAGGAGAAGATCCTGGAGCTGCAAGGAAAAAAGCAGAAGATCTTTGACAGCACGATCGAAGGCAACAACGAAGCTTTGCTGCGGCTCACTGGGGAAGACATCCAGCGTCTTTTCCGCGAGTGAGACGGCAGACGGCGGTCCAGAAAAGAAAACGGTCACCGACCAGGTGGTTAGGGGAATCACATCCTCCCAAATTTATTTCATCATAGGTGCTTCATCCCTAAACCCTAAACCCAAATTTGTTTCCATCATAGTTGGGTGGTGCTCCTCCTGCCTTTTAAAGCCGCGGCTGACGCACGCCCTACCGAACAGAGGCCGAACGGCCAGCCGGCTTTTCCTTCTGGGACCATTTGAGGCCTGATGTGACTTTTGCTCAGGTTTGTTTGGGAGGAGGCCTTCTTTTGTGAGATCTTGGGCTAGTGGAGTTTCTAGGGGCAGGGACTGGGGAGCTGCTTTCTAGGAGAGCAAGATCTAGACAGGTCTAGATCTGGGTGGTTGTCAAAATTAGGGTCCCTTTTGGGTCCTTATTATAATACGGCACCTATTATTTTGGGCACCCCAAAAGGGACCATAATTTTGACAACTACCCATCTGAATACCGTCGCCAAAGTCTCATGTTGGTATCAGGTTTGATGTTCAGGGTTGATCAGAGGTGTAGGTTATGCGGAGACGATGCTTACCGGCAAGAGGATCCTGGCAAAGCTGCCTGGAACCCTAAACAACCTTACTTCAGCCAACCCTGAACCCTTTTCAAATAATCAAGCAACCAAAATCTTCGACTCTAAACCCCAGGCGACCTCAATCCTGAACCCCCTGAGCTTTCGGACTTCCCGGCAACTTCGAGCGCGTGCGTCATCCCACCCTAACTTTCCCCAAGAGCGAAAGTCCCAAGACCTGGTCGCTCCTCTAGCACATGGGTAGTTCTCTAGATTAGAGTCCGTTTTTAGGTCCCCAATACAGTACGGCACCCTTATAAAAAGGACCCTAAAAGGGACCCTAGTTTAGAGAGCTATCCACATGTGGCAGCTTTGGTCTCAATCCGAAGCGCTTCGCTGCTCGTCGATCCCGTAATTCAAAGTCCTACAAAGCCCGAACTCGTAAATCCCGAACTCCTATCCCAAATTGCCAACCCTGCCCCTGTTTACTGCCGTCAACCAACCATGCGGTAGGTCCACCGGAAAGTCGCTGGGGTATCAGGCTCCGGATGAGGACCGCCCCTGTGGCCGTGGTAGTCACCCTTCGCTCAAGCCGTCGCGGTCGTCGAAGTCGTCGTCGTCTGGTCGTCATCGTCGTGCTCGTCATCGTCGTCGTACTCGTCGATGATGATGACGATGTTGTTGATGATGATGTGATAATGATGATGATTACGACCACGACGGTTAGCAAGTAGTATTCTCGTCACTCGTTGCTGCTGAAGGTTCCTTGAGCGAGTTATACTATTGCTGTTTCATGCTTAATGGCTACTCTTTCGCCCAGGATCCGGATTCAAAGCGACTGCGCAGGCCTGCACGGGAGGAAGGCTTCAGGCATTGGTGTTCTGATCTCTGCTACTGTAAACGTTGCGAGTGTTTCTGATACGTTTGTTGTGAGTAATCCCTCCATGGCTGTTGGAATGCTCAGCCAAAGCTTCCTAGACTCTTTCAGGCAGGCGCGCAGGAAGTCTTGGCTTTTGGGCTCCTTGGTTCCCAGCTCTAACTCGAGGTCCACAACAAAGCCCGGAACCATCAAATCCAAGCCTTGAGCCTTAGTACCTTGAAAAGGTAGTTTGGGGCCTCCAGCCTTCAGGGCTGGGTCTTGGCATCGTTTCGTCATGGGGACATCACGGACTAGCAAGGAAGGCTTTGGCAGTTTGCTGAGACTCACATTTCGCATAAGCGCCGCAAAGGCGACCCTTCAAAAAGAACAAAGCAAGCAGAGCCTTCAAGCAAGCTTCTGCAAATGCCGTCAGAAACAGCTCAGCACCTCCCCCCAACCCGTCAAGAACGATCAAAGACTTAAAGAGGCTCCTACCTGCAATGGTCGTTTGCTCTTGGCCATGTCCCAACTTGGGGTCCCTTGCAGTCCAAGAGAAACTCAAGCCGCAGAGTCGGCAAGATGAACAAACATCGATGCTCGAAGCCACCCTGACCACACGGTGCAGGTGCTGAGCCTTGGGTCGCGACGAAGCCTTGCCCGAACTGAGCGCTGAGGCATGCAGATTAGTGCCCGCAGCTGCGAGCATCATGTTTGACGCAGTATTTCTGTTCGGGTTGTGTTCCCCACCCAAAGCCCCAAACTCTGAACCAAGTCCTGAAACCCCTCAACCTGAAAGGCTCCACCCAAATTCCGGCAGCGCGGCCTCGCCAAAACGGCCCCGAGCTGCTGAGAGCGCTTTCGGGGCCCTTGATCCCGGACATTGCTCGCCGTGTCTTCGGGCGTTTCGGGTTTGGG
Organism: Symbiodinium sp. CCMP2456; assembly: GCA_905221635.1. Taxonomy (NCBI): domain Eukaryota; class Dinophyceae; order Suessiales; family Symbiodiniaceae; genus Symbiodinium; species Symbiodinium sp. CCMP2456. Next base: position 37,837 of record CAJNDV010018236.1, on the reverse strand, counting down.
GACTTAATTTGGGCGCAAGGCTTGTGTAGGGTTTCAGGTTCGGTTTCAGGGTTTGGGGTGTGTAGGGTTGTTTGAGCACTGCTTCGAGCGACGCGTGCTGGCGGCTCGGCATTAAAATGTCTTTGCTTCGTCGCTGCACCGTCTGCTCAGCCTTTATAGGCGCCACGGAGAGGACGAAATGGCCTGAACGATCCTCCGCGCAGGTGCCTCGCCTGCCTGGTCCGAGCGAGTCCGGCAGTGGCCGGGCCCCGAAAGGGTTTTTTTTCGGTGATTCCAACCCCACAGGGCTGAGTGTCTTGGGCCGGCATGGCCGCAAGCTCGATTCCTTCGGGTTGGGAGTCAGATGGGGTTCCCGAAAATAGGGGACCCTAATATAGCACCCTAAATGGTAGGATCTTTACTATCAGGACCCCAAAATAAGGTACCCCTCATTTTCGGAAACGCCCACATGTCTCAGGAAGTGACAGCTGTGCTTGCAATCTGAAAGACCTCGCGCCAGAGACTGCTTAGCTCTAGCACCTTGGAGTTGTCTGCATACTTAGCGGCCAAAATCATGGTCAATTAGTACTATATAAGGCGCCTAAAATTTTGTGGGCTCCCAACTTGTGGGGTCTCGTATTCCCACGCCCTTGATATTGACGGAGTCTGCAACCGTCCAAGCGAATGTCCTGAGAGCAGGTGGCGTGGGGAGGAGGAGGGCCCGCCGAGACGGCTGCTGCGACTGCAGAGTCCTGCAGGGCCCCCCAGACCAGGCAATAGAGGAAGCCTTAATTTGGAGACTTAATATTGGGGCCTTAATAATTAGAATAGGGTTGGGGGTATCTTATACTAGAATTATAGTAAGGAGCCCCCAAAACCTTATTCCAATTATCAAGGCCCCTACATTACCCGGACGAATCATCTTGACCTCTTGGCCTGTTGGGTCTGAAGTGAACCCCGGAGCAGTCAAGTCCCAGAATCTCTCAGCCCTAAACCCGACACACTACACAAGAAGCACTTGAAACTGAAACTCAAGTCCATGCAACCAAAGGGCAGGCCAAGCAGGAAGCATCAGAGGGTTTCTAAAAACCGGTGTTTAAAAACTCCCTTCACCAGAGAACCGCTCGTTTCAGCACTGGAGCCCAAAGTGCCGAGGCCAAGCTCCACAAGGAGGCGCGCAGAGCGCCCCCGCGCGTCCCACCTTCGAATTCCTAAATTCAGGCATCTAGGGTCCAGGTGAGCCGCCCGTAGAGTTCCTGCGTCTATATATATATATATATATATATATAGATTTCTATATATATATATATACATAATTGCAGACCATGTGCCCACAAACCCTGTTCTAAGTATTACGGCCCTCAGATTAGGTTAACCGGGTCGTTCAAGGATGATCAACGAAATCGAGAAACACCGAAGCTCGGGCGCGATGGGGCACTTGTATCCCGAGAACCCTCGCGCGTTTTGTGTAAGATAGAGGGACACCATAGTAAGGAGCCAGTTGCTGGGCGTTGAGTCTACACGGTCCAGAAACCGAGCGACGGTCATAGCTGATTCAGTACTTTCATATGGTATCTAGGGTCTTGGGGCGCTATTGTCGAGGATGTCCTGTGATGCACTTGTCGTCTTGAGTTCGATATGCTGCTGGCTCCAGGCTCCACGAAACCTTTTCCAAAACATTCTTCTGTTAAATTATCAAACTCTTGAGTCATCGGCCTGACTACTGTTCGTGGCAAGGCCAGAATCTCCATGTCTGTCTGTCTGCCTGCCTGCCTGGCTATGTGTCTGTCTGTCCGTCCGTCCGTCCGTCCGTCCGTCCGTCCGTCCGTCCGTCCGTCTGTCTGTCTGTCTGTATGTATGTATGTATGTATGTATGTCTGTACAAGCTTCTGTTGAAAAGCTCTGATATTGACTATCCGGTTGCACGGTTTTCGATTGGTTGATGGACGGGTGTGTTGCGGCAACTTCAAGTCCATGAGACCCTAAAAAAAGGTTGAAAACCACTGCTAACAAGTAAGGATCTTTCCTGAAGTTTGGTCTTGCAGTTTTGCACAATGGGCCTGCAGAGTGCTATTCCTTTGACCCGCACAGAAGTTCCAAAAACGTGCTTACTAAACAATTCCTATCACATGTCCCGCCATAGCCTAATACAATGCCCCTCACCAACTTTCCTGCAGCATTTGTGCTCAACTGAACCGCTCTTGACCCGGACTCGCAATGTCTCTGCTTTGGCTATGGCCTTTTGGATTTAGAGCAGGGTTCATGTCAGCAAGACTTCTTGGTAGACATTCCCTTGGCTTCCGGAGTGTTGCTACAATAGGATAGCTGGGTAAACAGCTCGCATCGAGGGCAGACGGGCTTGCCTGCATCAAGCCTCTAACTACTGGGGCGCAGTCATCTGTGTTTCGGCTTGACTTCCGTGAAGTTCGTGCTGCTGGCATTGAGGTCCTGGCTGTGTCTCTGTGTCTGCGCACTGGCAGAAGACTCCTGCAGCCCAAGTCCCCGCCCGGTGTCGGGGAATTGCCTGCTTCAGAGACTTGCCCACATCGTCTGCGTCATGGGAAAAACCGTGTGTGTGTGTGTATATGTGTATATGCACACACACACATACACATAGACCAGCCGAGCCCGACATACGCTGGGGGTAGTCTATATGAGCGCACAACTTGAGGCATGCTGACGCTGTTGTACCGTTTCTTATAATCACTATGTTATAGTCTCGGAATCTTGTTGTGATCAGGACTAACCGGACATCAAACGCAGTAAAAAGACTACTTACAGGGTACTCGGCGCATGGCCGCCCCTACTGTTTTGGGGCTGTGAGAGCACGAAAGCACTGGGAAACGCGATAGATTGTGTCTGTAGGGTTCAACAGGGGCTTTGGGCCAAAACTATTGGTCAGGTTCGGAAGCACACGCACTCGTAGCTTCACTCTTTGCGCTTCCTTTGAACACGAGTCCCCGGTGGTCAAAACCTGACTGCTTGAATGTAGTTTTTCAGCGGCAACGCAGAATTTTTCAAAGGGTTAGAAGATCGCCGAAAGTCCGAAGACCATGAAACTCGAAGCCCTCGCAAATACCGAGTCGAAAAGGTCAAAACATAGGGGCGTATGCACGCCACAGTCCCACTAAAGTGCGGCTCTACACACACCCTGTATCAGAATAAGACTAACACGAGCTCGAACGTTCCAGCGTGCTACGAGACTTGAGGTAATAGTCGCTACAGAACAGTACTTGTAGGACTGGCTGGGTGCATTTGCAGACCCGGCTTTTGATGCACGGAGCTCTGCTACAGTGCGGATACTCCTCGTTCTGTGCATCCGGACACTGTTGTGACCATCTGCATTTCCGCGCTCAGATTGAACTCAGGAAGAAAGGTGTCGTGAAGAAGGTCGCGCCAGCTCATGAAGTGCTCGAGCTGAAGAAGCGCGACGATGATGCTTGGCGCTTCGATCTGGGGCGTTCAGGCTTCATCCGAACTCCCCGAGGTAGGGCTCAGCTCTCACGGTTTCCCGATTCTTGGGCCTGTGACTTCTCTGTATAGTCGAGCCTCCCTTACACACAGTGGTTTTTTTGCGTCGACACAAATCAAATCCCGGGAAGTAGCCAAGGATGATGACGAGGACGGTGGCGACGATGACGAGGAGGGGCCATCTTTTAGGGGGCTTTCCAGGATTCTGTAAGGCCTTCGTAGGGGCGACAGCTCTTGCGAAGGTTTCCGGATGTGGGAGCTTTGCAGTGGTCCTTGTGTTCAGTGCTCAGCTCATCTGGACGCCGTGCGAGCGTGAAGAGTCTTGCGTTCAACAGCTTGGGTTTTGCTCCTACGAAAGCACAGTCCTCAGGCTATCAAATCTTCATGAGTTGCGGGGTTTTGGGGTCTCGGGTTCGGAGATGTCTTGGGTTCGTGAGCTTCGTAGATTTCGATCCGAATCTCGTGGCCCCGCCCGTCGAAGCAACCGCGGGCTCTTCGGGGAGCCCTTTAAGAAGGCGACGCCGGAAACCCTGAACCCTGCGACTAGGACGCGCCGCTCTTCGATAACCGACCCGGCCGTTCCGGCAATGGCAAACCTCTGCACAAATGCCAGGCCTTGCCATGGGAGTTCCGGGGACTGCTCCGACTTGTGTGTTTTTCCTTCCCGTACAACAAGAGCTAGCTTGTGAGGCCATTCAGGGAGCCTTGCTGAAGAACCCCCCAGCCAGTTTTGGGGGCTTCTTCTCTTGGGGTTGTGGCATGCGGGGGTGTCGAGTTCAGTTCAGAGTCGGCCTTCGAGGGCAGAAGCGTTGAAGCTGAGGTTGGAGTAGGAGAAATGTGGTTGATGATATACATCCTGCAGTACCCATAATAAGGAAGATACCATAATTTCCCATAGTTTCGAGTCCGTAAGGTAATGCAGGATTCCTATCAGCAACAGTAGCTCGCAGCTTTCGAGGTCCCTTCTACAGAAAATAGCGCCTAGCAGTGACGCGATCGTTCCCATGGAGCTTAGGGTTTAGGTTTTAGGGTTTAGGGTTTAGGGTTTAGGGGTTCAGGGGTTTAGGGTTTAGGGTTTAGGCCTGGTACGTGTGAAGGTCGGGACATCCTGGAGTATTCTGCAGAAGTCGGAGATAGTCAGAGGAAGCTGAGAGGGAAGACTTAATGGCAAGTTTTCGGGAAGGTAATGCCGCCCTCAGGCCCTCAGCGGCCTTAGAACTTTGTAGCTAAAGCCTACCCCAGCACCCGAGCCTTAAACCCTAAACCAACAAACCCCGAAGCCCCGAGCCTTAAGCCCATAGACCTTGCATACCATGAATCCTGCCATAAATCCTGAACCCCTGCAGGGCAGCTGCAGTGATGATGCAGATTGCGAGGGCGACCTCGTCTGCGTCACTCCAAAGTTCGTGGGCTCCGCGGCACCAGACCAACGTTGAGCTGTCAGGGCTTTCGGCGATTACTGTAGGTTTGTTTTGGATTCCAAGATGTTCGGTTTAGATGGCGGCTGCGGTATCCCTATGAGCTTTACTGGAAGTTCGCTCCGTCTTGTTATTCGCCTCCTGCTTGGCTTTCTTGCAGCCCGTGCATGCAGCGAGCCGACGGGTTTCCCTTCCTCCCTTCCTCCTTTGCTAGGTCCCTTCCTCCCTTGCTTCCTCCCTCCTTCTCTTCTTCTTTCTCTCCCACCGTCTCTCACCCTTCCTCGCTCTCCCGCCCTCTTTTCCTCTCACAAGCCCTCCTGCATGCGTGCACCCTCCGAGATATCCATACTCGCATCACTTTAATACCACCAAAAGCCAACTCCAACGGCACGGACTGCACGTTCTTCTGCTTCCGGCATCCAAGCCCTGAGCCCCTTCGCCCCTGAACCTGAAGACGCTTCAGTTCCTTCCCTGAACCCCGGATGCCACGAAGTCGAGGGCCCTTGACTCCCAAAAAACGCCCTAAACCCCCAAGCTCGAAACCCAAAGAGCCCCGATGCCGCAAAGAGCTCCCCAGAGCTGTCCTGCTCCCCTTGTCTGCTTTGGGGCCGCGCACACTGAGTTGCTGAGTAGGTAACCTTTAACTCTTTGGGGTTTATATAATCCTACCATAATTGAAAAGGTGAACCTTTTTTGGGCTAGGGTACTCCTAAACCCTAAACCCTAAACCCTAAACCCTAAATACTCAGCCCCCACAGGCACACGGAGTCTGAGTTCTCTGAGGCTGGGATGGCTTTGTGCCAGGCTGCCGCTCGGGGCCCCAGGGCAAGCCGCTTCTGGGCGCGACCAAACAGGGGCCAGTTTTTTTCGGGTTTTGGGTTTAGGGTTTTAAAAGGGTTTAGGGTTCAGGGTGCTGCCAAAAGGGGTAAATGGTTTAGGGTTTAGGGGTCTGATGGGTCATTTTGCAGGTTTTGTTGCTGGTGGGTTCTGCGGCTTGAGGGTTGGATTGAGGGGCCTCAGGATGTCGGGTCAGGCTGGAGGGCTTGGCGGTTTGGGAGCACTGCCGCTGACGCGCGAAGTGCCAGAGGGGCTTGCAGAGTTGAGCAGCAACGTCATGAGTTGTGGGCAGAACCCTGGGAATGTATCAGTCTTTGATCCATTTGGACATGGGTAGTTTTCTAAAATAGGGTCCCTCTTGGGGGTTCTTTTTATAAGGGTGCCGTACTATATTGAGGACCTAAAAAGGGGCCCTAATTTAGAGAACTACCCACATGGGACCTACCTAAAGAATTCCTGTTATGCGAGCCAAGGCTCTGGGAGTTTCGGTACTGCTCGGAGGAGCCTCCGGATGGCTGGAGGACCTCTGACCCGGCCCTATCTCGTTCCCTTTGGTCCGTGACATACCCTGCTGTTGTGTTCAGTGCCATGAGGCTCTATCGCGTGACAAGTGTGGGTTCTACACACGTGCTTTTAGCAGCAACCCCAAACTCCCCAACTCGACCTCGCACGATGCAGTTTACACAGTTTAAACCCCGAACGCTGGAACCCTTCGCCAGGACGGCCACCACTTCCACCACCACTCCGGAGCCCACGCCTCCGCCTCCCCCTGCACCCTCGGCAGCTTTCCTCGAAGATGTCCGGAAGCTGCTTCAAGCCAAAGGGGTCAATTAACCCCCGAAACCTTGACCCTGTCCTGTTCTTACTGTGATATTCTTACTGTGATGCGTTGGGCCTTACTGTAGCCTTCCCGAACAGATGGTCAGGATAGACAAAATCCAGTCTAAGAGTTCACCTCTCGAAGTTAGGGCTCAGAGCTTCTCGAAGTCAGTCTTGCTCAGGAGTATCGACTGAGTATCGTAAAGCCACCATAACAACGGCCAGCCGAGTGGTGGCAAGAAAGTCCTCTGTACGTTCATTTGCCGGGTAAGACAGGCACAAAGGGGAACAGATCGGAGTCTCTCAACAGTCTGGGCACCTTCTTTGAGGCCTTCCTTCTGCTGGCACACAACAGTGACAGCAGTCGTGCAGCTGAGACAAGTTTGAACGTTTTACTTGCGAAGTTCTTGTGGGCGACGTGCAAGACTTCGAGGAAGATGTCAGCAACTTCTCAACGACACATCGTGCCAAATCAGGCCTAAAGCTATTACCGAGAGAAGCGCCAGCCTCTTGAAGGACAGGCGAAGATCCAGGGAAGATGCAGCCCTAAGCACCCAGACACAAAGCCCTCCGATTTTTTCAGGTAATCACAGACTGTCCTGCCGGAGGTGTTTGCGCACGTGCCTCGACCAGAAATCACCGGATCGTATTAACCAGGTGCCTGCGGTCGAGTCAGACGATCCACTACTACTACTACTACTACTACTACTACTACTACTAGAACTACCACCACCAAGACTACAACGACGACGACGCCGACGCCGACGACTACTACTACTTCTGTTGCGACTGCACGGACACTTCCAGGACTCTTTCTAAGTATTCGGCTCTGTGAACTTCCGATTTTACCAGAAACTCTTCCGAAGCCTTCTCGAGCCTTTGGGTCATTTCAATTTCACGCTCCGAAACCCTCAACTCGACGGGCACCCCAAGCCCTAAACAATACACCTTAACCCGCAAACCCTAAACCCCACAAGCATACACCCCTGACACCAAAACCCTAACAAACCCAAAAGCTCGACCCCAGGCCTCATGGCTTTCAACGTCTACTACGCGGCGCTGGGCCGAGAAGACCGCATGGATGGCATCGCCCAGGTGACGGGAATTTTTGGGGATCTTCGGGTTTTTCGATCGAGGGTTTAGGGTCTAGGAGTTTTGGGGAACCTGCGTGCGGTTCTGGGTTTGCCGAAATTATCGATAGCCCAGAGCTGGGCACGCTGTTTGTGACTCCTCTAGAGCTTTTCGGGGGCTGAATCGTTGCTATGGAGGCCTGAATACTGAGCAGCATCATTACTACACTACTGATTTACTTGCTTACTAATTGCTCCATGATATACCCCAAACCTTGTTCCAATTAACAAGACCCCCCCCCCCCCCCCCCCCCCCCCC
>CAJNDV010018236.1:15000-24780 GCA_905221635.1 Symbiodinium sp. CCMP2456 | reverse complement strand
TGCTGCTGCTGCTACTACTACCACTGTTCATACCACTACCACTACCACTACCACTACCACTGCCGCTGCCACTGCGACGACGACGACGACAACGGCGACGACCACTAATACTATTGCTACAGCGACTAGTAGCAATAACAGGCGACAATAACAACAATAGTCTTCCTCCTGTTGCCACTACCGCTACGGCGACAACTTCGAGTCGTCAACGCACGTGTATGACTCCCTCGGCTTCTTTGGTCCCGCTGAATCAAAAGCGTTGTGGGGTTCCTTTCTGTGAGATGGACATAAATTTTCGGGGATCCGACAGACAGGACCCATCTCTATATAGCTACCCACATGATTGGAGTTTTGATATGCTGGCCACTTGCAATCTCACTAGGCCATTCAACGGCAGTCGTGCGGACAAGTGGCCCTCACGAATCTTCCAGCTGATCCTCTCGACGTCATCATCTATGCCTTGCAGTGGTTTCTGGGAGTTGAGCCACCTCTCTGTGAATTGCAGGGCGTGTTTGGATCAGGAAGTCGAAGACTGCTGTCCATTCCGGAAAATTCTTGGAGATGCGAGGGCTAGTTATTTGAATTGACGAAAGTGAGGATGGTCGTCCGAGCAAGATCCTCGTGGACGATGGCCTCGCAAAGCACGGCCCAAGCCTGAAGCCTCAGAGCGCGACTTGAGATAAGATGCAGGTGAGGTGCTGACGACGTATGTGCCAGCTGGGAAAAACTTCATGATGAAGTTGCGGGACTCCTAGAGGTCGACATCGAAACTCGGCCACGCTTGCTTCAGAACTCTTCGCAGCTCGGACGCACAGAAGAGCATGATCCATCATCTTCTCATGTGAGCTATGCTACGTCTAGTAGCATGAGCATATTGACACCGCCGCTTGTCCTTGTTGCCCTTCACAGAGAGCTCGATGCGCACATTCTCCCACTCACTACCGACCAGCGCATCCCTGTAGTTCTTCCTGCCAGAGCCCCTAAACCCTAAACCCTAAACCCTAAACCCTAGCCAATGATCTTCAAGGCCAGGTGTATGTAAACACATGCGTAAAGAAACATGGCAACGATCTATGCACTTTGATGTGGAAAACTTTAAGACCGGGTGTGTCTAGGTGTAGCTGTACATAGGGAACATGTATATGTGTCTGTTCACTATGAGTGTAGGACATAGTAACCCACATTCGCATCGGGAATCCATTGATTGCCGCATGTGGTGTGGGCTTACTATCACCGAGGAAGCTGCCGGACACAGGTTTCTTTTGAAGGCTCCTGTACGGGCTGTGGACTAAACGGCAATAACAACTACTAGCAACAGCACGACACTGTACAAGAACTGTTGCAACAACTACTAGTGCAATGACTTTTTTGCAAGCTTTTTTAGAGTCTTGCCGAGTGCGCCTTTAGCAAGGTTTTGGTCGCCTTCGTTGTAGCTACTCTCCACCATCGCTGCTCTGGCGTGATGCTTGCTACATCTGATCGTTACGGGCCTTGTGCTTGCAAACATTATGCTGAACCTGCCCACTCTCTGTCCTTTCGGTCTCGTTGGCCACGAAAAGCGTCACACGATGCTTGGGAATCCGCTGTCTGGACAACATGGCCAGGGTGTGCACCAGGATGAATGCAGACTTGCACCCTTTGAACCTCAGCGGGACATGGACGTAGGAAATGGTAATGGCAACAGAAAAGGCAGTGCAAAGCCGCAGGCGATTGTAGTTCTGTCTCAATAATTTAGATAACTCGGTTCGTCCCCTTTCTTATTGCAGGTGGTGCTGTGCTGTCGACCTGTTCATGGATGCACCCCAGCATTGCGTGTGGGACTTGCCCGGCCTCTTCTTGTTGCTCATCTGGCAAACTGGCATCCAGCGTTGGTAGGTGGGGATCACCAGCTGATAAGGGACCGGTCGCGCCTCAGCGCACAGTACCCTCCAAGAAAGTGTAAACCCTACGGTTTGTTGAAGCGTAGATACAGGCAGGATCCCACCTTTCGGCATGATTTCGGAGCGACATGCATCACGATGGGTCAGGCGTTGCCTAAATCGTAGTGGCCGTAGCGAAGCTGTCTGAGCCTGTCAACTTCGCACGGCAGGATGCTCCACGTACATGCCCCCTGTAGTGATTCAATAGACGCAACCAAATGCTCCGACAAAGGCCACGACCCAACAACCCCTAAACCTGTACCCCTAAAGTCCAAGCCCCAAATCCTCAACTCCGACCCCACCGAAGTCTCCCCCTCCCCCTCCAAAATCAAAAACCACAAAAAACCCTAAACCACCGAGTGCAGGGCCTTGGTGACCAAGTGAGGAGCCTGTCGGGCCTTTGGGTCGAGCTCCTCACAGATAGGGGGGCCTTAATGATCAGACTAGGGTTTTGAGGAAACTTTTGCTATACTTATAATAAGGAAACCCCGAAATAGTATAGGTAATTATTAAGGCCCCCCATATTAATCAGGATCGGGGTTGTTTTAAAAGGGGGGCGGCCTCGGGCCTTCAGAGCTTTATAGGGGTTTAGGGTGTAGGGTTTATAGGGTTTAGGGATTAGGGCTTCGGGTTCAGGGATTAGGCTTTAAGGGGAGTTTGGGGCTCAAGATTCTGAAACAGAAGCCTGCGCCTTTCCGGTGCTCAGAATCTCCTTCAGGGTTTCAGGGCTCACCTTGTTAGGGTCTAGGAATCAGTAGGTTTTTTTTTTTGAGGGCGTCGTCTTTTCGAGTGCCAGGGCTTGTATAAGGGTGTCACAATTTGTATTGTTTGAAAAGGCGCCCACTAGGACTTCGAACAAGTGTAAGAACAGCCAAACAGTTCGGCCCACATGTAATTCACCACCAACCCGATAACTCCACAAAAACTTACGCAACCCTGGTGTCTAGCTTCGGGGCTTCAGGCGCTGTCCAGGGTTTCAGCACTCACTCTCGGATATGGCTAGGCGAGGTTCCTGGCACGACTCGAAAGCACATTGGCTATACGAACGGCACGTGTCACCGCCCAAAAAGCATTAACGGTCCCTAGCTCAAAGCTGTCCAGGGTTTAGGGCTCAGGACTCTTTTAGATGACTTAAGGGCTTACGCCATGAAGCTTTTTCGATTACTTGGAGGTTCATGGGTAGTTATAAGTAGGGTTATAAGTCCCCTGATATGGGTTATAATTATAGTTAGCTTACTTATAACTCCACTTATGACTACCCATGAACTTCCAAGTATTCAGGGATCACCCTAGGCTCGGACATAGGTTCTTACGCACTTAAGTTGCGGGGTTTGGTGCTCCGAAGGAAGAACCGTGACCGATTGCCCGGTATCACAAGCACTTGCTGATCATTTTTCGTCCATGTTTCTCAAGCTTTGAGAATAAAGCTGAAACCCCAAGGCGTAATCTGTGCGCGCTAGACTCCAAGCAAACCCTAAGCCTCAACCCTCCTTGGCGGTCGCCCCCTCAAGCTTCATCAGCCGTTCTTCCCACTTCCTGAGCTCCGTTGCCCTGTCTCGGCTTGAACCCTGAAGCCTCCAATTAAGGAGCACACCGGAACTGCGTTTAGAATCGGTTTAAGGCATGATCCTGAAGACGGGGCTCATGTCGGTTCGGGGTCTCGATTAGAGAGTTTAGGGCTAGGGCTTAGGGTTCCAGAATTTCAGAATTTGGAAAGACATTCTAAGACCCTCATTGACGCACGTTCAGGGGTTCATAGCCTCAATGGTCCAACCCGAGATTGTAGAAAGGATGAGACAGGTGTCCTGCAAGCTTTGTTTTCAAGTCCTGAGGCCCTAAGGTCAGGATGGAGGGCTCGGTAGCCAATTGTACATGCCATGCTGGCTAATTCCATGATGCACGTATAATGTATATATATATATATATATATATATGTGTGTGTGTGTGTGTATGTGCATAAACCTACACATATCCGTACAGTTCCTCATACTTATTCCTTAGCGCTCCTTACATCTATAACTGTAGAGTAGTCTACCCTTGAACCCTGTTCGACTAATCTCGCTTGGGGTGTCGATCCCGCGCTCTCACCCCCAAGAGTACGCTCCAGGGCTCTCGAGCTCATCATCGTCGCTATCCTCGTCATCCGTGGACCTTAGCCGGTATGGAAGTGGGGGCTACTTTATCGCTTACGGCTGAAGGCATCGCACTGGTGGCTTTACGGGTCACGGTCGAGTAGCCCTCAGGGCTGAATTACAGAAGCTGCGTCTGGGAATTGCTTGTTCTGACGGTGTACCGGGAGCCAACCCTCTAAAGCCCGAGCCTTCCTCGAAGGGGCCTTTATTAAATAGAATAGGGTTTGGGGATGTTTGGGGTGTAACTCAGTATAGCTAAACATCAAAACTCCATGGGAGACGGTTCAAGCTTCTATATTACCATGTCCGACGACTCAACCAAACTCGCTTGGAGCCCGGAGCTTACCATCATATATACAACCCCAAAAACACAGACCCAAATGCTCGGCTGCCGTAGCTTAGATGCCTACCCGCTGAATACCCACGGCTGCTGACTAAACACACCTTTGGATCTGCGGTAGTTGGGCTGTTGCTCTCGGCTCTCAAGCCTAGAACAGCGCCTGCCTCGGATCCTCAACCCCTCTTTAACTGACCAACTACTCCCGAACTCCTGAAAACTCCCTGCCCCCAAACCTCGAAAATTCACGTCCCCTAAGAATCCCTACCTCACATCCTGCAGTCGCGGACTCGGCTTTGCTTCACATGCAGAAGCCCTGCGACATCCTGTGAACCCAAACCTGCAGACAGCCCAACTTCTTGTCACAAAAACTGCAAAACCCATAACCATGTTCAAAAACGAACTGTAGACTCGACTCGATATGAAAGCCCTTGTACAATCAATCACCCACAAACCTGTCTAAAGCCTCTTTTTAGACCCGTTTGACACATGAACAAGTCAAAGCCATAAGTCCCGAGGCCTATCAACCGCAGCTCAGTACTTGGCTCCTCGTCACTCTCGTCCGGATCCTCTCGCTGCGGTGCCGGCTTCCGAGACGAGGCCCTGTGGCAAATTGTGTGGACATATATATATATATACACACGCACCGATAGAGCAATACACGCATATATATATATATATATACACACATATACACACGATATACCTACGCACATACAGATACACATACATTATGCATATACGTATGAAGGCGTATTTACTAACATGTGTTCATTCGCTGAGTTCTTTGGTTTAAGCTGTAACTGTCTTGTCGGTGTGGGTATGGTGTTTGCTGTGTTTGGGGCGGCGAGTGCTAGTGGGTCTAGCATTCGCAGCAACGGACTTCCAGAGCTTTGGGGTTTGGGGATTTGGGGTGGGTGTAGCGAATTTGAACGGAAGCTGTTGCTGTGATGTGCAAAACTCGAGCATTAGCACTTGGGTGCTTGGCTTCGGTGGTGAGAACCCATGGGCGGTTAACGACTATCTAGGTCCGTTTATGCCACGATAATGCCCATTACTTGGGACATGTTACCCCAGTTTGAGGGTACAAGGGTAGGGTAGGTGACTTCGCACCTGCGTCGGCGCCTGAGATGGCACGAGTTGCTTGTGGTACTGGGAACGGGGGAGGGGTGAGATGACGTTCACGGCCGAACGAGTGTCGACTAAAGTGTTGGTGTGAAATCTGCACTCCCAGTTATCCAAAAAGCCCTAATATAGAAGCCTAAATAATTACCTATACTATTTTGGGGGTTCCCTATGTATAGTATAATGGGCCCCCAAACCCTATTCTAATTATTGTTAAGGCCCCTATATTAAGCCCCCTTAATGAACCCTATAAACCCTAAGCCCTTGATGAACCCTATAAGCCCCGAGCCCCTTCATTTTGGAACCCTCTCCATGCACCTGTTCGCCCCTCGGCTCGCGCGCTTCTGGGGCTTTCGAGCGGAGGGTGCCGCCTTCCTGGCAGGCGCGGGTTGAGGGTTTATAGGGTTTAGGGTTTAGGGTTTAGGGTTTAGGGGTTTAAGGGTTTAGGGTTTAGGGTTTAGGGTTTAGGGTGTCCAAGAAGGGTTTTAGTGTTTCTATGGGTTTATAGGGTTTACAGGGTGTAAAGGGTTTACAGGGTTGAGGGTTGAGGGTTTATAGGGTTTTTGGGAATCTATAAAACTAGACCCGCCTTCCGGGCAGGCTGCAGGGTTTATAGGGTTTAAGGTCTGTAGGGTCCTTAGAGTTCAGAGGGTTTTATACAGTAGGGTTATCGGGATTAGGGTTTACAGTGTTTTTCTGCGCTTTTGGGCTTTAGGCCATTTTTGCGACTCGCAACTCCATAGACTTCAGGCAGGCCAGAAAAAACAAGGGAAGCTAATGCAGAGCGGCACGAGAGAAAGTCCGGTTTTAAGGGCTTGGGCCCTGGGGGCTGTAGGGTTTGGTCGGGCCTTTTATGTGGCTTCCAAGGGACAAGGACTGTTTTCGTTTTTTTAATAGGGAACTTGGCATGTGAGGAGTCGTCGGAATTAAATGCCTGGACCGATGACAAACAGTACCAGCTTAGGCCTGCTGGGGCTGCTGGCTCTGTCAGATGGAGCATGGCGGCTCCTAGAAACCTTTTGCCCAGTTGCCTTTTCGCCGGTCGGCTTTGCTGTCGGCGCAAGCGTGCGCGCGCACGTGCAACCATCGATGTTGCGGCCATGTTTGCAGGAGAACCTTCTTTGCAGACTTGTAGAGTTAAACAGACAGTGCTCACAACCTCTGTGCCAGTGCTTGTTGTATCTTTCTGCCAGATTGTTGCTGCCTCTGGTTCTGGTCTTCCGTCCTGCCATAGTCACAGGCTGTACCTAGTACTATCCTGTTTGAACTGCATGGAGCTTATCGGTATAGCCTTCTCATGAGCCCGAAGTTAACTAATAGTTTTGATCATGCCCTACGCTGTAGAGCCGACAATGGCACCACAGGTGGTATGGCAGTGACAGCTTGCAAGGAACGATAAGGCTCGTGTGGCTTTCTGTGCCAGCACGCGACGTCGTGAAGCTCTATTGGCACCCCCCCTCACCGCTGCCCCTTGCTGACCCTATAAAAGTTGTTAGATGTTGTTAGTTTTATAGGTTATGATGTGGCTGCTCGAGCCCGCAACTGACATCCGGAATGCTGGTGCCTGAAGTCGGGAATCAAGAGCTTGGCAGGCCGAGTAATCCTGGAGTGCTGCAGCTTGAATTCTGAGGGGCAGACATAAAAAAGACTGCGAAAGCACAGCATGTAAACAAAACCGGAACTTCCAAGCACATTGGAGCTCCAACCGGCTCTGCTCAAGTATAAAGTGCATCGTGTTTGCCAGGAACATGTACCCAACAGCATACGAGTTGCTGAGCCGTAGCTCTCTGAAAGCCTTTCGTTCTTGGAGGCTTAGGATCCGATCTCCTACAGGGCACCTGTAAAAAGGTGCAGGCAAAACCCAGCACATTCTGCAGTCTAAACATCAAGCTGGTGTGGCTCGCGCGTGACCACCCTGTCTCATTCAACAATACGCGCAGCCACACGCACATCGACCTCTGGCTATGTGTATATATGTATATATAGATATATATATATATATATATATGTACGCAATGTACACAGGCATATGCATACCTTTGCATGCATACATATGCATGCATGGCATACACGCATACATACAGACATACCAACATACTAAGTTACATACATACATACTTACATACATACATACGTACGTACATACATACATACAGACAGAAAACAGACAGACAGACAGACAGACAGACAAACAGACAGACAGACCGACCGACGGACAGACAGACAGACAGACAGACAGACAGACAGACAGACAGACAGACAGACAGACAGACACACACACACACATACACACACACCGCCCATAAATCTAATCTCCACCTGAGAGCGCAGCAGGTCCTTGACTCAAACCAGCGTCGCAACGGCCACTCTGCTCCACAACATGATGCCGATCTTTACCACCCTGGGCGCCTGGCCCTCTCGAGCGTATTTGGGAGCACTCTCCTGCTTTGATATAGGGGCCATGAATGATTAAAATAGGGTTCTTGGTATATTATACTATGATTATATTGAGGAACCCCAAAACCCTGTCCAAATGATTAAGGCCCCTACATTATGGTTCTTGTCATTTTGCAACTATACTAGTTCATTGCTACCCAGTTGTTGAAGGGCGGGCAAAGCTTGATAGCGTGTCGGCACCCCTTGTGCACAGTGAAAGATGTGCAGACTCTTACGGACACAGAGCACCCCAAGCACAGAACACAAGCAGTAGGATTCTGAATAGCTTAACTTTAGGAGCCCGCGAAAAGAAAACCATTTTTTAGACCCCCCCTTATTCCCCTGCAGTCCGCATTGAACAAAACCATAGTCCTCAAGCATAGAAGCCTCCAGGTTGTTCTTCCGGCAAACCTGCAGCCGAAAGTTTGTGCTGGGGATGGCTGTTGCCATGGCAGGCGCGACAGTTATCGGCCTGGAGGACTTCCAGGTGAGGCATGCTTATAGGTTTAGGGTTTAGGGTTAGGGGTTGGTTTATGGGTTTAGGGTTTAGGGGTATAACCAGGAAGTTTACACCTTCATGAGGACAACAGGTTTCATATCGCGATCGATAGACAGACAGATACGGCCTTCTGCAGATATAAACGAACGAGCAAATACATGTATAAACAGAGAGAGAGAGAGAGATATATATATATATATATGCATATGCATATACACATAGATATACAGATATGTACTTACATGTTTGCAAACACGGATTTTTCTTCCGTAGAAGGTTTCAAGGGGGCTCCGGCTTCGACTTCCGAAGACCTCCTTATTCTTGAAGGTTCCTCTGATAATCAACGTGTCAAATGCCAGAACGGGATTCCAAGTAGTGAGGTCCCCTTTTCTAGAGACTGTGGAAGTTGCCAGTTGTCTCAGGTGAACCGTGGCCACCTTGGTGATGCGGCCGCGCTGCTGGCAGCGCTCCTTTCTTCCGTGAACATCCTCGTCGTTACTCAGCATGCTACGGAGATATTTTAAAGTTGCCCTTATCTAGACTCAGGAACCTACCATTGTGGAACTAAGAGGAACTTACGTACGAGCATTCCGAAAGTTATTTTGGGGCCAGCCTAGGTAAAGCAGCTCCGCCATCATTTTGAGGCCCCCACGATCCTCGGCGATGCGACAGGAGTATGATTTTCTTCTCCAGAATTGGCCCAAAGCCCCAGCACTCTACCAAACCCTGAAGTTAAAAACGCCCTAAGCTCTTAAACCCTGAGCTTACAAGGAGCCACCAGTCGGAAGACCAGAGCTCCCACTCAGGATCATGATGTGCACCTGCGGAATTGGCAGCACCTTCTTGTTCATCCTCCTCCAGGTACCTGGGCTCTTATTTTTGTGAAGGGTGTTTTTTTATGCGGGGCTTTTAGGGCTTTCATTAGGGCTCTACGAGGGCATTCGGGTTCTTGTAAGAAGCTTGGCTGGTAAATGGCCTGCTTTCGTGATGATGGATCATGTTCCTTAACTACCTCTATATACCGCCCTGATCAAGCTACAGAAAACCCAGCGTATGGTAGTTGAGTTTCAGTTCCTCAACAAGAGCCCAGCCTGAAGCCTGCACGCTTGATCCTTAAATGCTAAACCCTACTTGGAGGTTCATGGGTAGTTCTAAGTTGAGTTATAAGTCCCCCGAATGTAGCTTATATCTATAGTTACCCTTCTTGTAACCCTACGTATAACTACCCATGAACCTGCAAGTATCCAGGTTCTCGAAGATCAGGTCTTTCCCAGGACTTCAGTGTCCTGGTGGGCTGTCCTTTGCTTGGCCCTTTTTCCTCAAGCGCTGGGC
>CAJNDV010018236.1:0-12500 GCA_905221635.1 Symbiodinium sp. CCMP2456 | reverse complement strand
ATGGCCTCCTAATTTTTGTAGGTTCGGGGGTTTGCGGTTTAGGGTTAAAGGGTTTCAGACTGCGAAATCCTAATATGGAGTTTGGGATTCTACCAAGAAAAAAGGCTTTGGTAGGTTAAGGTACCTGTACATGGCACCTGCAGCGCAAGCCCGCACCCCTACAATTGCGCCACCCGCCCTTACCCCCCCTCCCCGCCAGCGTTCGAAAAGCCGTCGATGGTCACGACGCCGCCTTTCTCGGTGAGGCCAGATATCTCGCTGCCCACTTCCTGGGAGCTGCGGGGCTTAGTTTTGAATCTCCTTCACGAACACTAAACTCCTCTTGGGGCATGTATTTTGGAGACAGCTGTAAAAGCACTTTACACACTGAATAAGACCGATCGGACAACAATCGTTCAGAATCTTTGGTCGTTCAACAACAACGACACCTGTTTGATCTTACCTACCTGGAGGGGCATACCCTATCCCTTATCAGGGTACCTACCTTGTTTGGATAACAGATCCTGACCACAAAACAACACACCCTAAAACATGGGTGGTACGACCCCTCAGGCAGAGTGACCCAAGTACCGCAAACGAGGAAAAGGTACCTATGTTTTAAGGACATACTGTTGATGATATAAATCCTGCATTACCCTGAAGCGAATAGACAGTTTAGGATTAAGGGTTAAGGGCTTAGGGCGAAAACTACATACCCTAAGCCCTAAACCCTAAACCCTATATTACTTGCGGCTCAAGGTTCGGAGTATAATCAGGAACCCCAAAGTAGAATTAGGTGATTAATCATGCATTTAGTCCCCTATATAAAGCCGGACATCCTGGACAATGAAACTAAGGCATCTGGGATTGGCAGCGTGTTGCATGACACCGGGGCACCGGGCGGGAACTCTAGAACAGTCTTCCTCCGCAACATGATGCGTTGTTCCAAACTCCAAACCCTAAGCCCCTAAACCCTAAACATTAAGAGGAAGCAGCAACGGAAACACTCTAAACCTGAAGCTCGTGATAGACAAATAACCTTGATGCTAGGATCCTGATACCTCCGAACCCAAAACCCTAAAACCTCTAACCCTATAAAACCCTAGACCCCCAAAACCCTAAACCCCCACCCAAACCCCGCCGCCCTGAAGGCATTGACATATATATATATATATATATACATACACATAAATAGATAGATAGAGAGAGAGAGATATATATATATATATATAGAGGGAGGGAGAGAGAGGGAGAGAGAGAGAGAGAGCGAGAGAGAGAGAGAGATAGAGGGAGGCTCATAGGACCCTGACCCTAAAGGTCAAGGTACCTAGACGGTATCCCAATGGCTCCAAGTATACGAACAAGTCTTACTTGGGGTTCAGGGCTAGGCGTCGGGTTAGGGCTAAGAGCTCCAAGTGTACAAATACTCTTCCTTTCAGGGCTCCCTTACAACTTCAAGGGCTCTTTTAAGGGTTCCTTTGAGGCCATAAGGTGAACTCCGAGCCCGGATGTTTCCGACCGTGCGGCCTCTTCGTATTTCACCCGGCACTGAGGGAGCAACCTGGGCACGGTTTTTTTGGGGGTCTGCGGTTTCGGTTTAGGGGTGTTCAGGGTTTAGGGGTGTTTAAGGCTTAGGCTTTAGGGTTTAGGCTTCAGGGTTTGGGCTTTAGGGCTTGGGCTTGACTGTAAGGGTTGTTTGGGCTTTCGGGTTTGGGGTTTAGGGTCTTGGGGTTTAGGCTTTGGGGTTTAGGGCTTAGCTTGAGGTGGGGCATTAACTGACGTGTTCGTTTGGTTGATACGGCCGTGCAGCATCAGAGTGTGGGACTGGGGGTTTGGGTGGGGACATCTTCGCTAGGCCTGCCCTGGCAACTGTATGCTTCAAAAAGCTTCAAGAAAGCTGAGGATCACTTCGGACAGATTTCGAGGGTTTAGGGTTTAGGGGTGCGCGGTTTAAACTGCTAGAAGCCAAGATATTTCGAATAGGGCTCCAAGAGCATATCATGCTATGATTGTATGATGTATTCGCAGGCAATTACACTATTCATTAATGTAGTATGCGCTTGCACCATCTTGCACCCACCCCTGGATACTCCTGGTGTTTCGTTTTCGGGAGAACTGATCGCGAGTTTAGGGTTTGGGGTTTAGTTTTATGGTTCAGGCGTTTAGTGGTTTCAGGCTTTACCCAGAGCCCCAAATGAACCCAAAGCCCCTTCGCCCTACGCAAAGAGCTCCTTGTTTGAATATACTATCGAGAGTGCCCTACTATTGAGGGGGCCCCTCCGTGGGTTTTATGGCTAGGATACATAAAAAAAAAGCACTGTGAACTCCCAAACCCTGAATGCTAAACCCTCAAGCAAGTCCAGAGCCAAGATGCTGGAAGTCCAGGCCATTCATAAAGGTTAGGGTCACCTGCGCCAGAACTCGACTTTCTTAGAATTATAAAGGGTACCGTGTCAATGAGTCCTTACGATAAGGGTCCTGCCATCTAGGGTCTCTCTACATGTACCCTAATTACAGCCGAAAACCGTAAATTCTTACGAAAAAATTTACCTTCTGTCGATTCTCGGAGTGTCAGAAACACGACTGAGGACTAAATCCTCGCAGTTGCAACTTTCGCAGGCCACAGGAATATGCGCGAAACCAATTTGGTCCAAACGTCTCACGAGACATCACAAAACCATGACCGTTTGTGCCCCCAAACTTCACCTAGGGACCCTGTAATCTGTAAGAGTACTTAATGATTGTTGCTGGGACGTCGCCGGCTAAGCAACATACCCGCAGAACTACGAAACCCGCAATCACGAAAGGCCATACGACCCTAACACACTGCACCAGAAACCAGACCGAACCCTAAACACACCTAAACCCTAGAAACCATTCAGAAATCTACAAATAAAACCCCACGAAGCCCCATTATAAACTCTACCTTATGACTATGGTCTAGCTCAAGACATCTACCATACATTAAGACCCTGAAGCCCAACCAATAAAACGTGAAACACGCCAAACTCCAAAACACCAAACCACTGCAAGACCCTTATACAGGCCTTTGAAGAGCCCAAGAGGAAGCCCTAAACTCCCTTAATCACACTAAACTCAAAACGCTAAGCCAGCCCTAAACAACCCTTAATCACTCTAAACTCAAAACGTTAAACCAGTATAATCCTTGCGACAACACCAAATATCAAAACGGCCCTACGCCCCATACTACCCTTAAAGGAACAATACAGGAACCTCTAAAGCCCCGGACGAGACATTTCAAGGCCCTATGACATCCTGTAAAAATCAACTCTCATGAAAGTCTTCGAAAACCCGTAACGAGCCCTTGCATGGACCAAAACAAGCCTCTTCACCCCCTAGAACTCCCGAAGCACTAAACCCTTCTAGTACCCCTTGAAGGACCTCTGAAGGAGCTCTTAAAGCCCCTAACAGCTGATCGGCTGATGGCTGATGCGCACTTTGGAAACCCACTTTGGGAGCACAATGCAACTAGTAGTAAGTTAAGGAACCCTAAGTAAGGCAGCAAGGCACGCTGTAGGTGATCTCTCGGGCTTATGATAGACTCCTATACTACCCAGCCAACCCTATAACTACTACACTTAAAAGAACCCTCACAGGACACCCTAAAGCCAACCCTGAAAGTCCCTCCTCCCAGCCTCAGAGCAGCCGCGCAAGGCCTCCAACCGCTTTTGGAAGCCCTGCAAAGAGAAGGCGCCCACTTTTTTCTCTAGGTTCCTTTAAGGGGGTCTGTAGCCCTGTGCTTCCGGGGACCCTATATATAGGGCCCTAGACCCCTTAAGGACCCAACAATGAGGTCCCTGGAAGCTTAGGGTAGGGTCCTTTCGGAGTTTTAAGCGTTCGAAGCCCTAAACCCTAACCCGGTCTACGCCACGCAGGGAGGCCCAAGAGGCGCAGCCTCCCGCCAGCCCTTCTACAGCCTCTTCGTGCATGTTGTATGTTGCGCGCGCGCGCGCGCGCGCCTGTGTGTATGTGTGTGTGTGTGTGTGAGTTTGTATGTTTGTATGTGTGTGTGTGTGTGTGTCAGTGCGGGAGCGAGAGCGGCGGGAGAGCCTTCAGGAAGAATAAGAACCCCACAATGCCAATTATCGCAGTCCTATACTGCAGCACCATAAGCCCTAAACCCTGAGCAGATTTCCAGTTCCAGCACTCGGCCTCCATGTTCTGAGCGACCTGGGCAGGGAAGGACCAGTCACAAATTTACCCTAAAGGAAACCTTAAAGGAACCCCTACTAAGAGAAGCCTTAGTTAAAGGAGCCCCCCTAACAGCTCCGTGGGCTCGTTTTGAACGGCTCCTTTTAAGGGTAAAGGTTTAGGGTTTGGTGTTTACGGTTTAAGGCGGCTTAGGGTTTAGTGGTTCTAAGGGTTTATACGCCTTACAGTGAAGGATACTACAGGGGATTAGTATAGGGCCTTGGCCTTGGTCAAACTACCAATAATAATAAGGGCTCCAAGTAATGTAGGCTCCTTATTCATCAGGAAAGACTTAAAGAATTGTTTTCCTTTGAAAGGGTACCCTGGGGGTTCTATGTAGGGTGCTACAAGGGGAATCATGACGTATCCTGCCCAGACGTATGGGCCAACCATGAAAACGTCCACCCGACCTCACTCGTTCCGCGGAGCATCCATGGGTCAAAACCATGATCCCAGACCTCATCCGTCCCGCAGAGCATCCATCGGCCAAGGGTGATAACGTCCACGCAGACCTCACCCTTCCCCAGTGCACCCATAGGTGCACCATGATATCAATCACCCAGACCTCCTCCTTTCCCCAGAGCAACCATGGGTCAACTGTGACGTTATCCCACCCAGACCTCATCCGTTCCCTGGAGCATCCATGGGCCAACGAGTTCAGAGCAGCCATGGGACAACCGTGATAACGTCCACCCAGACCTCATCCGTGCAGAAAGCCAACGGCATGCATTCATCACTGGCACTCAGAGCATCGCCCGGCGGTGGCAGACGGCACACGACTTATTTCCCTCGACTCTCCATGCGAAGCATGGAAAAGAGGTCAATCCTGATTCGTTAAATAACTCACTCTTTGCGTTCGTGTGGAGGTACCAGCTGTCGCTCACGCAAGACTTCATTCAGGCTCTGGCTGACATTTCCTTGTTCGTCGTGCTGTTATGCGAATATCGTCGCGTGTGCACAAAACACAAAATTTAGCGGATGTGTGGAGCCTGCACCCTATGGTTTCGTAATTTATCGGTTGTCAGCCTAGCCACATAGTTCCCAAGACGAAATGTGCAAAACCCAAGCGAAAAGCCCGCTGCATGAATTTAGTCTCCAGGTTTTTGCGTACCTGTGACCCGCTTTGCGGGTTCCTTTAAGGATTCTGAAGGGTCTCCTTACAGGGTTCCTTTTTGGCTTCTTATCGTGTAATGTAGTCGCCTTGATAAGTAGAAGAAACTTTTGAGATAAAGAAGCTTAAGGGATCCATTCCTGATTGCTCTGGCCAGCCCTGCCTAAGATCCAAAAACCTGAACCTTATGCAACCTGCCTTTTATGAACCCTGAGAACTAGTATTGGCTATTGGTCACGATCCCACTCCAATGTAAAACCCTAATAATTAGAATAGAGCTTTGGGGCCCACTATACTATACTTATGATGGGTAACCCCAAAATAAGATAGGTAATTATTTAGGCCCCTATATTAGACTAAACCCTCAAAACCCCTAAACCCCAAACCCCTAAACTCGAAACCCTAAACCCGGAACCCTAAACCCCCAAAACCCTAAACCTGAAACCCTAAACCCCGAAACCCTGAACCCTCAAACCCCCGCCGAAGAGCATCCGCCAGTGTCGTCGGCAGAGGGCCAAAGTCCTCACCCTCGAGGCTGATGAACTGCTCCTGCTTCTACGGGTTTGGGTTTAGGGTTTAGGGTTTAGGGTTTAGGGTTTAGGGTTTAGGGTTTAGGGTTTAGGGTTTAGGGTTTAGGGGTACCATAAGGGGTTTGTTACTTGAATCCTTCAAGGGTATCAGAAGGGCTTAGGGTGTAGGGCTGCAGGGTCCATGGACCCAAGTCGTATAAACATCGGCCCTCCCGATATAAATACGTTGGGGCCAAAGGGACCAGAGGATCTGCAGGGTTGCTCAAAAGGTTCCTTAAAGGGCTCCTTACGTGGTGGTGCTTGAAAGGGTTGCTTGGAGGGCCCCTTAAAGGGGTTCCTTTTCGGGTCCCTGAGAGGGGTCCCTTAAGTGCTATAAATGTTCTGTTAGGGCTTTGTGGGCTTACAGCTCACGGTTTACATGGTGTAGGGTTTGGGGTTTGGTATCTAGGGTTTAGGATTATAACGGTCTGCATTGTGAGCTTGTTGATGATATCTCTTATTATAGTAACTGTCATAAACAGGATCTTGTTATTTGGGGTACACATTGGGGCCCAAATTCTGCTTAAAGGCCCACGGTATGACAAAAGACTCCTAACACTCTCTAAGTCTGTGGGTTAGTAGGGTTCGGGGTTTAGGGGTTCAAGGTTTTGATTTGAGTTTTGGGGTTTCAGGAATCTTTTCTCCTACTGATCTGGAGCTTCTTGATCTGGGGTTTGGGTTTATTCGGGTCCGCGAGTTGTCACTAGCAAGGTTCTGAGCTAGATGCCCTTTGCCCGAGAAAATCCTGCACGATGAAGTGCCCCAGAGGGTTATGTATAACCCCGGGTCTGCATTAGGGTTTTGGGGTTAGGCGATTTAGGGCTTAGGTTTGGGGTTTAGGGTTTAGGGTAAGCTCAAACACGGAACCAGCATGGATCCACATCCCCGAGAACCCAGAAATGTCGGAACGAGTGACATCTTCGGCTTCAGGATTATTATCTACATTAAACATTGTAGAAAACTTTGCGGTCTAGGGTTTAGATCTCGAGCGCGAGCATAGGGGCACCAACAATCCGAATAGGGTTGGGGAATAAAGTGGTATAGTTATATCAAAGAGCCCCAGGGAGGAACAATGGCACTTATTCTCCCGATCCCCCTATATCTAAATCCTAAAAGGTAAGTCCGCAAATCCTCAACCCACCCTGAACCCCACATCCATAAACGCTCAATGCCAACTCCACAAACTCTTAAAACGCCAAGGTCCAAAACCCGATACCGAAGTCCGAAGCCCCTAATCCCTAGACTCATAACTCCTAAACAGTTAACCCATAAAACCTTATATAGAACTCTAAAACCTCTGAACCCTAAACCCCTAGACCCATAAATCCTAAAAAGTAAACCCCTAAACCCTCCTATAGTTCTAAGGCCCCGTATATCCGTTAACTAAGGAATATACCTTAACTCATATTAGGGATCCTACTATATAGTAACTTAAGGTATATTCCAAAAATACGGGGTATTGGAGTCTCTGAGCTTCCATAATCCCTAAACCCTAGACCCTAAACCCCTAAAACCCTAAAACCCTAAACCTTTAAGGCCCCCGTTTTTTGCTTCCAGGCCTCGCGAAGCAGCGCGCCCACGTCCAAGAACCAGCCAACCATCACGCCGGCGGTCTGGGCCGGGCCCTGCCACAGGGTTCAGGGTTCTGGGTTTGGGGGTTTGGGGGTTTAGGGGTTTCGGGGTTTCGGGGTTTAGGGTTTACGGTTTAGGGTTTCAGGGTTTCGAGGGTCGACATTGGTGGGTTCAGGGGTTCTAATATTATGTTTTTAGGTGGGTTTAGGGGTTTAGGGGTTTAGCTGGTTTAGGGGTTTAGTTGAATTTAGGGGTTTAGGGTTCGGTGCAGGGGGGATGTACAAGGTTATGTATAAGGTGCTTGTCGGTTTTTTTCGGCTCTGCAGCCCTAAACCCTAAACCCTAAACCCTAAACCCCAAAACCCTAAACCCTGAAACCGAGGTCCTAAACTCGGCCTTCTTGGAGAAGCCGGTGACAGTGAAGGGCGCCAGTGGATCGGACACGTCGAACCTCCCAAAAGGGCTGAAGTTCGTTGAGAACCCTAAACTTAAACCCTACACCCTAAACCCTAAACCTTAGGGTCTTCCCAGCTGTTTTATGGATTGTTCATATGGGTTCGATGCGGTCATTTTACATTGTATACGGGCTTGATTTACTGGGCGCTTGCTTGACATGGGGGCTTAGGCAATTGGTTAGTTAGTGTTTGTGCAGAGGTTTAGGGTTTAGGGCGTAGAGTGGGTATCAGAATCAACATTTCTTCTGAAATTCAAGCAACACGTGGTGCACTCATGACAGTGACGGTCAGTGTTCATGTTTGGACATGAGGAGAATCTGAGTAGACGCCATGCTGCCAGCCGGGGGTGAGCCCCAAATCCTAAACCCTGCAACCTAAAACCCCAAAACAATAGACCCCTGAACAAGGGCTAAACCGGTAAACCCTCAACCCTGATCCCCAGTCCAAGGTTCATGGGACAGTCATAAGTAAGGCAAGCATACTTGCAGTTTCTTGCAGCTTATAGCCCTGTTTTAGGGACTTGTAGCTGTACTTACAAAGTAACATGATCCCCAGCCCTAAGCCCTAAACCCTAAAACCCTAGACCCTAAAGCCTAAANNGGGGGGGGGGGGGGGGGGCGTAGGTCGAAGGTCCCCATGCAACTTCTGCTTTCAGGTATAGGGTTTAGAGTTTAGAACTTAGGGTAATGCGGGATGTGGTATAGGGGCTTGTAGGGCTTCATGTAGGGTGTTGGGTTGAAATGACCGAGGGTTTAGACTTTTGGATTTGGGTAATTGTCTAAATTAAGGTCGCATTTCAGGTCCCGAATATAGTACGGTCCCCTTATAAAAAGGACCCCACAATGGACCCTGATTTAGAGAACTATCCATTTGGGGTCTGAGCAATAAGGCTTCGCTGTCAGAGTAGAGATTTAGATTTGGGGCTCCCGAACCCGGCTACATGTAGGGTTTAGGGTTTAGGGGTTTGGGGTTTAGGGGTTTTGGGGTTTTGGGGTTTGGGGTTCAGGGGTTTAGGGCTTTGGGTTTAGGGATTAGGGATTAGGGTTTAGGGGTAAGGGGTTTGGGGTTTAGGGTTTAGGGGTTTTGGGTTTAGGGTTAACTACTGCTGGTGATATAAATCCTGCATTACCTTAAGGACCCTAAACTACGGCAAGTATGGTATATTCCTTACTATATGGGTATAACGCAGTATTTATATCAAAAACCGTACGTACCCAACCTCCAAACCGACTCGAACCTGAATCGAAGCAAAAGCCGAGTCCTTAACCAAAATCCTATAATGACCGGTCGGACGGAACCAAAACCTCAATCCCTGATCCCAATTAGGGTTCAGGGTTTAGGGTGGTTTAGTGTTTAGGGTTTATGGGCTCCAAGATTAGATGATAAGCAAACCCCTAAGGACCACCCTGTGCACTCTGGCCGAAGAGAATTCTGATGCTCAAAGAATGCGCGCATGTCTGGCCTGAATCCTGCGATCTCGCTGCCCACTGTCATGCCCTCCTCGTATGTGACCTGGACGGTTTTCCTCAGACAGCGCAAGGTTCGCTTGAGGGTTAGCAGGTATAAATCAATAAATCCTTAAAGGGCTTAAACTTACAAGTCAGGCTGTACGTGCTGGAACCGTGTTTGTGTTCAGTACCCATGAGCCCTCATCTCAACTTTAAGTGAGACCCTGCATTTACATGTAGTTCGTTCTCTTCAGGCGTTCAACTGGCTTGGGGTTGGGGATCTACTTTTCACGGTCTTGCAATGAGGGTTCAAGAACTTATAGCAAAGACACTCCCAAAACACAACTGCACGCGTACTATGATCCCTAACTTAACTTTTGGCACTTGGACCCTCCAGGTAAACGGTAAACCCTAAACCGGTACGAGCCAGACCAAACGCCCATTACTACCGTTACTAAACAGCCTACCCAAGAACAACGAAACAAAGCCTGTCAGATCAAACCTGAGACTTCCTCAAACGGATGGGTAGTTGTCAAAATTAGGGTCCCTTTGTGGCTACCCTAAACAATAGGTGCCGTATTATAATAAGGACCCAAAAAGGGACCATAATTTTGACAACCACCCAGATGAAGAAGAAAGACCGTATAAACCACTCTCTTATTTAAACCGAAGGACCCCGGAAACCCCCTCCCAAGGCTCTGCATGGAAACATGGGCCAGGCACGTACGGGAACTCCCTGACAAAGTTTGTGCGATTTCTAGAAAGGTACCAGTTGTACTCTTGGAGCCACTCAGGAACACATACGGTTGATGACATAAACCCTGCATTACCTTAACGACCGTATACTAAGGGAATCATGTTATAGTCCTTATTGCTTAAACCCTATAACCCTAATGCAAGATTTATATCATCAACCGTAGCACGGGGTCGGGAGCACGATTTTCGGAGGCACCGATTCTCAGAAAAAAATAATAAAATGGCGCCGTGGCGGGAGCACGAGGCTGATTGAAAACCACTCTGTCAGGAGTTGTGAGGGTTTCTCTAAAGGTTTCGGGCTTAGGACTTCGGGATTTGGATTTAGGGTTTGGTACCCTAAACCCTAAACCCTAAACCCTAAACCTTAAACCCTAAACCCTAAACCTTCGAGCTGAGACTCCTCGAAAAATCGCTCAAGCCCTGACACCCCACACCCCAGACTCTGGAGCTTTGCACCCGAAGCCCGAAACCGAAAACCGCCAAAGACCCCCACAACCCTACCTATAGTCCCCATTGTGGTTTAGGGTTTAGGGTTTAGGGTTTAGGGTTTAGGGAACCCTACCTATAGTCCCCATTGTGGTTCTTTTTTTGGATAGCTAGGTTTATAAGGCTCGGATCCTAGAATATGAAGAATGGTTAACCAACATGAACTGCAATGGAGAGTCATACATAGCATTCACGAACTCATCACAAGACGATCCAAAAACTCCGGAGTGGCAGTGGCCCCGAACCCTAAAGCCTAAGCCCTAAACCCCTAAACCCTAAACCGTGGGGCGCTGAATTGCCGAACGAAGCTCTGCTCTTCTGCGACAGAGCTGACACAGTAGCCTCAGAAACGGCACAGGCCGGAGTAATGTAGGGGCCTTAGGAATTAGAACAGGGTTTTGGAGTCTACTATACTATAATCATAATGAGGAGCCACCAAAATAGCATAGGCAATTACTACGGTCCCTATAATAGGATTCAGAGCTGGGGTTTTAGGGCTTCAGCGGTTCAGGGTTTTGAGCTTCAGGATAATTAGGGCTTGGGGTTCAGGAGTTCAGGGTTTAGGGGTTCAAAGTTTGCAGCTTTAGGATAAGGTTTAGGGTTAAGGGTTTAGGGTGTATCAGCCTTCCGACAGCTGCCTCGACTCTACACGTGCAAGCCCAACACAACGGAAAAGCTTAAACCCGTGAACACAAAACCGAAAGCTCGTATACAGCCTAGGTTTGTCAGGGCTCGACCCAAAACCCTAAAGCCTAAACCCTAAACTCTAAACCCCAAGCCCTAAAGCCTAAACTCCCTAACTCCCTAAACCCCTAAACGTAAGGTGGAGCCTGAGCCCTGAATCTTGGAGGATCCGAGACGAAGAGCGCGCGCGGCCATTGTCAGAAGCATCCAACCACTCCTGAAGTACGGTTTAGGGTTTAGGGTTCAGGGTTTAGGGGTTTATATAAGGGTATCTCAGTTGCTATTTTCACTCACAGCGGCCGAAAACACTGTAAACTAAACCCTAAACATAGTAGGGTTTAGGGTTTAGGGTCTAGGGTTTAGGGTATAAGCCCTTAAAGCCAGAAGCATCTTTAAACCCTAAACCCTAAAGCTGAGTCCTGGAAGACACCGCAGATCTCCGCCTCATCGGCATCGATGCGAACCTTCCACAGGCCCCCTTCGGAGCGGCCTCAGTCGAGAAGGATTAGGGTTCAGGGTTTAAGGGTTTAGGGTTTAGGGTTCAGAGGTTTAGGGGGTTAGGGGTTTAGGGCTCAGGGGTTTAGGGTTTAGGCATCGGTTTAGGGTTGAGGGTTACGGGTCTAGGGTTCAGGGTTTAGCGGTTTATAGGGTTTAGGGTTTAGGGTTGAGGGCGTCGGTAAGGTTTGAGGTTCCTTCTAAGAGTACCGTAGGCTTCTATTATAGGATTCCCTTTAAGGGTTCCCTTAATGGTTCTTTAAAGGACTTAGGGCCCCACATAGGACCGTCAGGTCTTACATAGGACGGCTAGGGCTTCGGGATTTTGGTGGTTCAGGGTTTCAGGGTTTAGGGTTTGGGATTTGGGATTTGGCGGCTGTGGTGCCAGATGTCCCAAATAGCCCAAAGTAGGTGCGAGTTCTAGACTGCAAATCTTCAAAACAAGTGTGCTTTTGTATACTTGGAGACCGAGACCAAAGGGGGGTCGATCACTAATGGTATTTTCCGATAGTCCCACTCGAGCTATCCTGCAACATACCCCGCCGCCCCGCCTGCGAAAAACCCTATATTATAAACCCCTAAGCTCTAAACCCCTAAACCCTAAACCCTAAACCTTAAACCCTAATAAACCCCAAACCCTAAACCCTATAAACCCTAAACCCTAAACCCTAAACCCTAAACCCTAAACCCTAAACTTAAACCCTAATAAACCCTAAACCCTAAACCTCTAAAA